>JAJOOS010079909.1:0-31558 GCA_029582725.1 Solanum chiquidenum | reverse complement strand
AGCGTCACCTTGTATCTCTGGAAGTTTTGTGTCTTCCGATTGACGTAGCTCCGCATTTTTAAAGTCATGCTGCTGACTTGTTTTGATTAATTGTATTTCTTTATTTATGTGATCCACTTCTTTGCAAAGAGTGGTCATAACTTTGAGTATTTCCTCCATCGTAGTTTCCTCTGTTTGAGTAGCTTTGTCTTGATATGTAGTCTGCAATAGTATTTTTGTTAGTACATATCACTTCAATTGTAAATGTAAAGTTCAGTATGTTCAACACAAGTCTCCGTATTTCTTTTGTTGTAACTGAATCTTGTACCTTTCTTGTTAACCACCATTTTACCTGTGTATTATCTGTTCTAACAATAAACTTATTATAGACAATATATGGCTCAAAGGCTAATAAGCATTTGTATATTGAGTATAATTCTTTTCTATTTATTTCCCATTTTATTTCGGGATTTGTAAATGTGCCAGAGTAGTATCTGCAATGATGTTGAAGTTTTTCTTTTTCATATCTGTATTTTAATACTCCTCCGTAACTTATTTCACTAGCATCTGATTCTACTATGTATGTGAATTTTTTATTTTCATCGGGGAAGCATAGTTTTGGTAGATTTTTACATAAGAATTTTATTTTTCTTATTTGTGCTTGATCTTTTTCGTCAAAATAGTATTCTACGTCCTTTTTTAGTTTTTTATGTAATGGTTTCAAACTCTCTGCTAATTTTGGTATATATTCTCTTACCTGGTTGACCAATCCTAAGAATGATTGTAATTTCTTTTTAGTATCTATTTGTTCATCGGAATTTATTATCATAATTCGTATAAAGCATACATTTGACTCATAATCATCATATCATAAATGAGACATACTATGCCCACTCTCAAAGCCAACTTGTGCAATGTATGAATGAAGTCCCATACCCCCATTCATACTAAGTAGGACCCCTTGAGGAACCATAGTACATAACTCATGTTCTTTTCATAATTCATATTCTTATCATTTAGGGAAATAACCTTAAACGACATAGACCATGTGAGCTACATGGAATCCGGTATTGTACCCCCACACCAAAAAGAGGTGTTCTACTTGCCTAAGGTAGAAAGTACATTTTAGCTTTTAGGTGGATCCACTAGCTAAAGACCTACGTGGGCACATTGTTATGGGATATGGAGATTGCTACTAGAAACCCTAACTACTAACGTGGAGGTTTCCATCTCATGAGATAACTGTATTGGGAACCCAACTACTAGCGTGAAGGAACCCATCTCATACTCATATCTACTCGGTCCTAAGCATAATTCCCTTTAATTTATATCAAGTCTTTACTTAAGTTCATGTTCATGAGAGAATGCACTAGGCACTCAAACCAACATAGTATCATAATAGCTCATGGATTCATTAGGTGAGAATGTCCTTTCAACCTTAGAATCATTAATATGTTAGTAAACCTTTCACATCATATTCATAGTGTGTTCATGAGAATAGCCTTTCATTCAACACAACAAGATCATCATAAATATACATACTTCATGCATATTCATGTGCAAGGTGCATATGAGAATTAGCCTTTCAACAACACCTTAGTCACATCATAGTCATGTTCATGCATGTGGTGTTTGTGTGTGATTGTCCTTCCAATGACACAACAACAATATTATCATCATAGACACTTCACTCACTAAGTGTTCATACAACAAGCACATAACATCATAATCATGCATACCTCTCATATCTTGCATTTAAGGATCATGTTAAGTCAACCCCTCTAACATTCACCAGATGAGAGATAGATATAATCATAACTCAATTACAACATTCATTCCATGTATACACTCATTTACTCATATTATAGATCATGTGGATGAAGTCCTTTCACAATAAGACCATATACAATTCAACATACATAATAGCTTCCTTCTTTAAGACTTGACATCCTTAAATTATTCATATTAGCTTTTACCATTAAAGACCTAGTAGTCATCTTCATATTATGAGAATTACACTCAAGAAACACCTCACATTGTCATCATGTAAACCTAACTCTCAAGGCAAACTACCCATATGCTTCATTCTTACTCAATTATTGACATATACCATCAAGTACAATAAATCTCAATACTACTTCAACCATGATTCATCATGTAAGACCTAATCAAGTTAGTTCATGATTACAAGCTTTGATCATCAGAAAATCATGTCTAGGTGACCTAATCTAAAGCAATTTATCAAGAAGTTCATCAATCTTAGAAGGTCACATCTAAACCCTCAATTTGCCTCTTTCATGGCATAGACCTAGGCCACATAAATTTCACCCTAGAATCTTAGGTTAATAAAGTATACATGTAGAATCATACTAAATTCATGCAATCACATCATAATCTACTCACATCCAAGCAATTGGACCAACTTGCAACATAATTCATAATGTAAAGAAGAACCATAGCTAGGATTGGGGAAGTCATGGATTCTTGAGGAATTCGAGTTAAAATCATATAAAATCAGTAATGCATTCATAAACAAACATAATTCAACCTTTAAAATCAACCTTGAAAGGAATCTATGGGTTTGAGTTGAAACCCTAGCTATTTGGGGGATTTTGGAAACTTGAAATCATCTTTTGAAAGGGATCCTTGAATGAAACTTAATCAAGGATGAAAACTACCATCCCTTTAGGGAAGAAACTCCACGAAAATTGAGTGAGAAAGGTGAGATCTTGAGCTTCAAAGCTTGACTCCTACTTCTCCAAATGGTGGTTTCTAGAGAGAGACTATTTTTAGAGGTAGCTAGTTTCTAATTTTGTGTTTTGGAATAATGAATTACAAAAGATGTTTTAATACTTTTAAAATCCTTAAATACTTTATTTAATCAATAATAACCGTCCCCTAACTTAACTAACCTAAAAAGGAATTTACCAATTCACCCCTCACTTGGCCGAATTTTGACAGCAAAATAGTGGTGACCAACGAAACCCCACCCACGGACCGTGGGTAGATCCACGAGCCGTGCCGGCAAGTCGTGGTTTGGGTCTGGAGATTTTCATCTACGCCCTTGACCTATAGAGCAAGTCTATGAGCGTGGTTGGACCTACGGGGCGTAGGTCCCATCCGTAGCCCACAACTTTTTGGCAACATGGGCAGATTTGGGGAACTTTGGGGGTTAGGCTTTAGGCTCCTTCTCAAGGACCCTTGGTTGGTCCTTGGGGAGTCGTACCTTAACGTTTAACCCCTAAACCCCTCAATCTAAACTCGGGAAGACATTTCACAACTTCAATCCCCAGAACAAATTGAAAACAAACTAATTAGTCTCTAGTTTCACCTACTAGTTTTCAGAGTTGTTATAGAAGTTCACTTCCTCAATGTACAACGCTTAAAATTTGGCTTCATCGGGGTTTACACTACCAACACCCACATCAATAACGCTCCTTGCACTAGCACCCATGACATTTTTGGCTAAGATGTCCAGCTGGGTCATTATTTTAGCCATGTTTTGGTTTCTCTCTTGATCCTCTTCGATTTGCTCTTTTGTCATTTTATAAGTAAGAGGAAAGACTTGGTCTTCTTGAGTGTACCATGCCCGGTTAATCTTGGTCATCCAATCAATGAGCTGGGATGTTATTGCATAGGTCTGTTGCATTAAACCACCCCGAGAAAGTTGATCAGCCACTCCTTTGTTCACTGAATCGAGGCTTCTATAGACATATTGCAGCAGTACGTTATGTGAAAGTTCATGAGTTGGACATTGAAGCACTATCTTCTTAAACTTCATCTATGTCTCATGGATTGGCTCACCTTCCAAGCGTTTGAAACCTTTGATGATATCCTTAAGAGTCATCATCTTCGAAGTGGGAAAGAATCGCACTTGGAATGCATTAGTAAGTTCATCGCACGAAGTGATAGAATCTCTTGGCAACTCAGTCAACCACTTTCTTACCTCGCCTATCATAAAAAATGGGAAAAACCTCAGCCGAACAGATTCTTGCGATATGTTCTTAAATGAGAACGGTCAACAAACATAAACAAAACTTCTGATATGCTGATGGGGATCCTCATTAGCTATCCCCCCAAACAAACCTTTCAATTGAAGGAGCTGAAGCATGGCGCTTGTAATGTGAAAAATAGTGTTTCCTTAAACTTGAGGTAAACAAATGGCACCAACACCACCCACTTGGTTGGGTCATTTAAATCATTGAGATTCCCAATGTCATCTTAGTGGCCCACTTGGCTACCATACTTCTGTCAATGCTCATATCCTCCTCTGTTTTAACAGAAGCAACACAAAACCAAAAATAAAATAAGTAGATTCAAGTATGACTAAAAAGAACACAATTCAACTTCACCAAAAGAATTTCAAACAACACAACTCCCCAGCAGTGACACCATTTTGATTGAACATTTCAAGCACACCTCATCAAATTCTAGGTGTCAACGATCATAAATCAATATAAAATCCAACAAATGAGTTGGGGTCAAATCCCACAGGGAGAGGTACATGTTTAAATTCAATTAAGAAGTATGAATGTGGTCTAATCATCCATAGGAATAGAAATTATAGAAAAAAGACATTAATCAAGTAAAACGGGTGACACGAATGTTAGATGGGGGTTTTGGTTTGTAATTATCAACTACAAAGCAATCACAACGCGATTCGAAAGAACAATAGAGAGAAGGATTCTCAGGATGTGATCGATTATAGACAAATTTTGATATATGGGTAATTGAAACTACTACTGAACAACTAAAAATCAGCGAGTAGGCTAGACTATAAGGTAGATAACTTTCTCTCGAACAATTATCCCAAATCAAGTGATTTCTTTCTAACATCAACAAGCATGACAATGAAGAACAACCCACACCTTAATTCTCCACTCTTTCAAGATAGATGGGTAGGATTGGGTTTAGGATTCACTCTATCGAGCTAAACCCATTTCAACCCAATACCCACAAATCATTAATCAATAATCTTAGTTCTAAATCCACTCTATCGACCAAGTCAAGAAATCAAAAGTAGAACTGCATTTGCAACTACAATTTATAAATTAAAGCTCAATTAATGATAAACTCACTTCAATTTAGTATTTAAACTAGTAATTAACAATACCCATAAAATAATTCAACCTATAATCACATGATCACAAAAGGTAAAAATGATTACCGAATCGATTAGCCATCAACTTGGTTAAAGTAATTTAGTCTTTACAATGTTTCAATTTGCAGAAAATCTGAAACCCACTTCCAAAATCTCCAAATTGAATCTCCAAGGTTTTTGAAGTCTATGAAAAACTACAGAGAAAACTGGTCTAAACTAATTTAGTATGAGTTACAATTCAAAACTATCAGAACTCCCTAAATAATAATAATAAAATCTAATTTATAGTCGCCGAAAATAAGCCACGAAGGGTTATTTGGAAAAGTAAGTTGGGATCACCGAACCACTCGGTGAACCGCCCTTTGACCTCTTCCATCACCTTTTCACCTTGGCCTTCAGCATCCTCGAGTTCTATAACTTTGGGCGATCTATCTTTGCTTCACGAAACTATTCGACGAGTCACCGACTGCTCCTTTTTGTCGCCGACTTGGTTTCTTCCCTCAGGGGTGGCACACTGGAACTTTAGGTGGTCAAGCTAGACACTCTGCTATTCGCCATGTGCACTTGGAGATCATGACCTGGCTTTTCTTTCTTTAATTCTTTAGTATGTTTTGTTTCTTTTTGCATGTTAGTGTCCTTGCTTGTTCCTCAATCCATATGCCTGAAAATCAAGAATTTAACATCAGTTTATGGAATAAATTAAGCATTTGAGGAATTATGATATTATGATAAATTTATGTGATTTTTATGGTAAACCTTAGTCTACTTGATGAATGTGATATTATGTGGGTTTATGCCATAAGAGGTGGAATTGAGGAATTCTAATTGATCTTTTAAAAATCAATGTCATGTGTAGTATTTGTTCAAGGTTAGGAACACATAGAATTGATTTGAATTAGATTATAGTTCAATTGATGGATCATGACTTGTAAAGCTGAAATTGAACCTTTATGATCAATTGTGGCTAGAATCACCTATTGATGAAGAATGAGATTGCATGCCTTGTAATCTAGGTTCATAATATGCTTCTATGGTGTAGAGTTATTGAGAATAAAGACTCATAGTTGTGAATGTTGATCACTAGGGCTTTAGAGTGAAGCTATTATGATTAACTATAGATTCTAAGGCTTTGAGAGTAAAATCTACATGTGAACACAAGGCCAATGCATATAATTGTGATGAAAGATCTTTAGCTACCTAATTCACCTTATGAATCATAGATGGTAGTAAGTGATGGGATCACTTAAGTAATAATGATATTTTTGTCTAATGTAAAATTCTAGACATGATATTAGGCATGAAGATGAAATTAACATGAAAGAGTTCTCACATAATAATGGTTCTAGGATTGAAGGGCTTCTTTTACCTACTTTAACCTAAGGATATAGAGCCTTTTTACCTAGTTCATGGATGGTGATAGTTGTTCAAACATGGTCTAAAAGAGGTATTAGCATGGATTGGTTGTCAAGAACATCTTTCTAGAAACCTAAGTCAAAGTAGAAACTTAACGATTATCTTGTGGGATTTAGGCCTAGAACTGAGTGGATACTAAAATAAGATGGAAGTTCCCATCTAGTTGAGTTTGGGATTCTATGGAGGTTCCCACCTAGTTGAGTTTGGGCTTCGAACATGGGATCTCTCACCTAGAATAGTCTGTATTTCCCAAAGTGTGTCTCATGAGATGGAAGCCTTCACCTAGTAAAGTTTTGGGTTTCCAGTAGCAATCTCCGTATCCCATAACTTCGTGCCCCATAGGAAAGTTAGCTAATGGATCCAACTAAGCTATCAAACCGGTCCTACCTTAGGCAAGTGGACCAACCCTTGATGGTGTGGGTAACACCAAGAGAGATCATGTGATAGTTCATATGTTCTCATGTCGGTTAAGGCTATATCCCATTTAAACAAGATTGGTAATGAACTAATATTGTGCTCAATGTAGCATCTCCTAGAGTTCAAACCTCATGGGCTAATATTATGCATAATGTAGCATCTCCTAGAGTCCAATACAACTAATGTTCTAAGATTGTGCTTGAAGGATAATCTCCTAGAGATCAAACTAAATGAACTAAGATTATGCTTGGGGAAGCATCTCCTAGAGTTCAACGTTAGTGAACTAAAATTATGCTTTAAGTAGCATTTCCTAGTATTCATGCTTGATAAACTTAGATGTACTTAATGTAGTATATCCTAGGGTTTGAATGTAATAAGGAAATAAGACAGGCTTAGTAAAGTACCTCATAGTGTTCCTAGGTATAAATGGACTTAGACATACTTATGGTAGTATCTCATACGGTCCATGTTAATAATGAACCTAGACATGCTAAAAGAAGTATCTCATAGGGTTCAACCTAATAATGAACTTAAATGTGCTTAAGGTAGTACCTCATAGTGTTCTAAAGTCTAAAGAGAGGAACTAGGTTCCAACCCATGAAGCATTAGAATGAGGACCTAAAAGTGAACTAAGATTATTCTTAATGTAGAATCTCCTAGAGTTTCAACATGATGAACTAAGTTGTACCTAGTATAGTATCTCTTAGGGTTCAAAACAAGGCGGAACTAAGATAGACTTAGTGAAGTGTCTCCTAGAGTTCCCATGCTTTCAAAAGGGGCTAGTCTCTAATTAAGGAACATGAGTATGATGACCTAAAAAAGTACTTAGTATGAGTGGTAGTATGGGATGCCATTCATACATTGCACAAGTATGACTTAAGGTTGCCTAATGAGTGGTGTCTTACATTAGTTATGCTTTATGGATTGTTGCTATAGTTGCCTTCCAAAATGTGATTGACCTAAGGTGATAGTTCCCTTATAGTAGGAAAGATTAAGACTTGACCAATTATATAGACTATGATTAAGATGTCCAAAAAGGGATACTTGGCTTGGGTGGTATTGTGGGATGCTATCCATGCGTTGCACATGTATGCTTTTGAGGTTCGTTGAAAATGGCTCTATTATGGTGTGGATGACTAAGAGTCAAAAAATGCTTGTATGATGCTTATGTTGGAGACTTTGCTTATTATGATGATATTGTCTCTTATGCTTATTATTAATGTTTCATGAAATATTTCATGTCATTATGGATTATTTCTTATATTGACTAACCCTTGTCTTATGCTCTAATGGTTATGATAGCTAACATATTTAGTACATTTTGTACTAACGCATACTCTGCCTACATTCTAATCAAATTATGGGTTTGAAGACTTGAGTGACATTCTTGGAGATAGGTTTCTAAGGAGTTAAGGAGTTGAAGATCTTGGTGAGTCCTCATAGCTTCGAGGACAAAACCCATGATTTCCTTATGTCTTTTATTCCATGTTTTTGAGACTATTGTATGGGCTGTGTCCAAAGAGTTTATTCTAAAGTTGTATTAGATGGTTTGAGAAAAAGTTTAGAAAGACTTTTTCTTGTAAAAAGTTTTAAAGTTTTCCGTATTTTCTATTATCTTATGTTCATGATATGCTAAGGACTTGAATGAGACCCTTTTGAGGTCAAGTACACCGTGTTACTTCTAGGGTATAACCGTAGGTCGTGACAAACTTGGTATCAGAGCACAAGGGTTAGAATTGTTCTAGGATTGTCTCAAACCACATCTAGTAGAGTCGTGTTCATACATGTGAAGCGCGCCACATTAATGAATAGGAGGCTATTGGATGCTCAGGAAATCTCAATTCTTCATTCTCCAAGTCGTGCCATAGAGTTTAACTCTGTAAGGTCTCTCTTATTCTTTATCCTATGGCCTATAGGTTATGACTACTCGAAGGGTTTATGCTACAAGGAGCGAGGGAGAAAAGGTTGGTTGTGATGCCAATTATAGCTATGTGACTTGATAGATTTGAGATGATATATTTTGATGTTGTCTTTAGTTTGAATGATGCTTCATTGTTGCCTTTATGTTATAAAAGATGTTTAGAAGAGTTTGTGTAGGCTTACACCCAAGGGGGAGATGGTGTGCCTACCTAGTAAGGTTATTGTGTGATTATGTTTAGTTGATGATAGAACCCAGCTTAGTCATGATGGGTTTCGAGGTATGTTGATAGATTGGTTGAATAAGATGTTTAAATAATGTCTAGATGGGTTGAGTGAATAGACTCTTCTAAGAAGGGTAGAAGTTTACTCCATAATGGTTTAGAATCATCTTGTGTGATGGATGTGAAAGCATAGTGATGACTTGCTCCGACCTAAGAATTGAAAGAGGAGATGCTTAAAAGGGTTTGTATAGGCTTGCTCCCAAGGGGGAGATAATGTGCTTAGATAGCAAGGTCGTTGAGTGTCCTTGATGTTCATGAATTAGGTTTACTTGAAATTCTCACCCTGAAAGGTGTAGTGAGTATGGGAAGTTTAGTCCCGACTTGGTAGGCTCATATGAGATCTTGAGTGGTGTTAGTGAGGTTGCTTGTGAGCTAGAGTTGCTTAATGAGAACCTCTATAATTTAGAAGTACCAGTAGAGATCCTAGACCGGTAAGTTAAGAAATATAAGAACAAAGAAGTTGTTCCATGAAGTGGTATGGAGGGTAGCTTAGGTGAGGGTGCTACTTGGGAGGCCAAGGGCCAATGAGATGTCCCAATGTCCTCATCCATTACCTTTTTTCCCTATTCTAGCTTGAGATGATAAGTTCCTTTTGATTTGCTTTTATATGAAGTCATGTGTGATTTGTATGTTTCCATGGTCTTCTTATATGGTTCATGTTTATGAAAATGCTTAGGTCTTGATTAGAAATGACTTATATGCATTGTGTTGCCTCATGTTGTAGTGGATTTAAGTAGATTTGCATATAGACTTCATTAGATGAATTAAGAGCATGCCTTAGTTTGGAGTTGAAAGATTCCTCCTTGGATAAATGCTTTTGAGAGTAAATTGCATTTAGGTTCCATGAGTGTGTGTTGAGCATGTTTTAGTTGGAAAATGGTAGTTCCTCCTTGAAAATGAGTAACTATGGAGTTTCATGCATTTTGGGTTGGTAGATGTAGTTCCTACTCCCTTATGTTGCATTGAATATGTTTAGTTTGGAATTGAAGTTTCTTTCTTTGGTTATGTGCATGCATGATGGGCTGCTAGTGTAGAGTTGTGACTTTAAGAAGTGTTTAAAATCGCCATTCGAGGACAAATGATCCCAAGGGGGAGATATTATTACTCCCCGGAAACTAGTAAGTTGAACTAGAGAGTTATAGAGCTTTTAGAAAGAGTTTTGGAGTGTGGTAGGAGGATTAAAACTCATAAAAATGAATCCCGTACTTAGAATAAGTGTTTTAGGGTTAGGATGTCAAGGTACAACCCCCCAAGGGGTCCTTGAGGAGGACCTCAGAACAGCCCTAAAAGCTATCAAAAATATGCCACCTACGGATGCCATCTACTGGCCATAGATGGACCCATGTCCCGTAGGTTGGGGTCGTGGGTCAAGGACTGTGATGGCCTGCATTTTTTTTAGCTGCAGACCTCAGCTACGGAGGCGCAGCACGTCCAGTAGATCAACCCACGGTCCGTGGGTGAAGGAGGTGTAGGTCATGTCAGATTTTCAATTTTAGTTTTTAGTTAGGGGACTTAGGGGATAATTAGTAATTAGTTAGGGGTTAAGGGAGGTCGGTTAGTTAGTTATTTAACCACATATAAATATATAATAGACCCCTAAACTAAATCATTTAACTCATTCATCTAAGACCCTAAATTATCTCCAAAAATCCTCTCTCTAGAGAAGAAGAAGAAGAGAAGAGAAGAGGGCAGATTTTCCTCCATTGATGAGAGATTGATTAGGGCTTTGATGTAAGGTATGTAAGCTTAATCATCTATGAGTCCTTCCACCAATAGAGCCTCCTAGGTTTTCCCCCAATATGGAAGTCAAAAACCCAATCTAGCTAGGGTTTCCTTATACATTGTGGGTAGGATTTAGGTATGATTCCAATCTAGTGGATAATAATATCCTTGTCTAATGTAGAATTCTAGTTGATTTTGGGCTTCAAACATGGGATCTCTCATCTAGAATAGTCCGTATTTCCCAAAGTGAGTCTCATGATATGGAAGCCTTCACCTAGTGATGTTTTGGGTTTCTATTAGCAATCTCCATATCCCATAACTATGTACCCCGTAGGAAAGTTAGCTAGTGGATCCAACGAAGCTAATAAACCGGTCCTACCTTAGGCAAGTGGCCCAACCCTTGATTGTGTGGGTAACACCATGAGAGATCGTGTGATAGTTCATATGCTCTCATGTCGGTTAAGGCTATATCCCAATTAAACAAGATTGGTAATGAACTAACATTGTGCTCAATGAAACATCTCCTAGAGTTCAAACCTCATGGGCTAAGGTTATGCTTAATGTAGGATCTCCTAGAGTCCAATACAAGTAATGGTCTAAGATTATTCTTGAAGGAGCATCTCCTAGAGATCAAACTAAATGAACTAAGATTATTCTTATGGAAGCATCTCCTAGAGTTCAACCTTAGTGAACTAAAATTATGCTTTAAGTAGCATTTCCTAGTATTCAAGCTTGATGAACTAAGATGTACTTAATGTAGTATATCCTAGGGTTTGAATGTAATAAGGAAATAAGACAGGCTTAGTAAAGTACCTCATAGTGTTCCTAGGTATAAATGGACTTAGACATACTTATGGTAGTATCTCATAGGGTCCATGTTAATAATGAACCTAGACATGCTAAAAGAAGTATCTCATAGGGTTCAACCTAATAATGAACTTAAACGTTCTTAAGGTAGTACCTCATAGTGTTCTAAGGTCTAAAGAGAGGAACTAGGTTCCAACCCATGAAGCATTATAATGAGGACCTAAAGGTGAACTAAAATTATTCTTAATGTAGCATCTCCTAGAGTTCCAAAATGATGAACTAAGATGTACCTAGTATAGTATCTCTTAGGGTTCAAAACAAGGAGGAACTAAGATAGACTTAGTAAAGTGTCTCCTAGAGTTCCCATGCTTTCAAAAGAGGCTAGTCTCTAATTAAGGAACAAGAGTATGATGACCTAAAGAAGTAATTAGTATGAGTGGTAGTAAGGAATTCCATTCATACATTGCACAAGTAGAAGCTTCTATTGTCCGTACTGGTCAAAAGTAGAACCATCTTCAGAAACCCAAAGCTCACCTTACTCTCTACGAAGCCACTCCACAATTTTTCATTTAGAATACGGTGTGTCGATACCTTTCGTAGAACCCAAGTTCAAATCCAAAATTTCATTATGTCTGGACCCCTTCTAAGACTTGTAGAACAAACAACGACCTGTCAAATCCTTCCGTAGGTCTAAAGTCCTAAATCAAATCTATGAATCCTTCTTATGAAATCCATCTACGGCCCGTTTAAAGTCATATATCTCTTCCTGTGAGGTCATAGCTCAGATTTCAAAAAGTTAATTTTTCCAAACACATAACTCAACTTTACAACATCCCTTCTATAGCTCATAGGACTTCCTACGGTCCGTAGATAGGATTCGTAGTCAATGCCTCAGTGCAAAAAATATGAGTTTTTCCTTCCCTTGGAAACATTCATCCTCGAATGTGACTGAAGCTTGCATAAATAGAGTAGGAGAGAAACTAACAACTGAATGTAAATAAAAATCTCATCATAATGCACATAAACAAAAAGAATCTCTCAAAGATAAATCATAACATCAACAATCATTTTTTACATGAACAGGCATGGATATGGAAACATTAGAATGACTAAAACACATGAATCCAAAAGAATGAACCATGAAGAGTTAAAACATCAAGCTAGAGTAGAAGTGGAGGGAAAGACATGAGGATACCGGGATATCTTATCGGCTTCATCCTCCTAAGTAGTACGCTCAACTAATTGATTCCTCTAAATAAATTTCATGGAAAAAACTTCATTATTTCTCAACTTCCATACTTCCCAGTCTAAAATTTCATCCGAAACCTCTTCATAAGATATATTTTCTTTAATTCCCAAACCTTGTAAAGGTACAATGTATGTTGGATCTCAAACACACCTTTTCAACAAAGAGACATGAAATATTGAATGTACCAATGCTAAATCATTAGGCAACTCAAACCCATAAGCAACCTTACCAAAACACCTCAATATCTTATATGGGCGCACATATCGGGGACTAAGTTTCTCTTTCTTTGAATCCCATTACACCCTTCATGGGTGAAATTTTCAGGTAGATCTAATCATCCACATTAAATTCAAGTTCTATTTTTCTAACATCACTATAGGAATTTTGTCGACTTTGAGCTGTTTCCAACCTTTTACGAATAAGTTAAACCTTATTTATAGTCGTATTCACCAAGTTAGGCCCTATGAAAGCAATGTTACCATCTTCAAACCGACGTATAGGAGACCTACACCTCTCACCATAAAGATCAACAAATGGTGCCATTCCAGTAATAGAATGATAATTATTATTATAAGCAAACTCAATCATCCCAATTACCCCTAAAATCAATCACTTAAGCTCTTAACATATCTTCCAAAGTCTTAATAGTAAGCCCGACTTGTCCATCTGTCTAGGGATGAAAAGTCATACTAAGCTTCACTTGTGTACCAAGACCTTTCTAAAATGACATCTAAAATTGAGATGCAAACTAAGTTCCACAATCGGTGATAATAGAAAAGCGGACCCCATTCAACCTTTCCACTTCCCAAATATAAATCTTAGCATACTTCTCTGCTGAAAATGATGTCTCAACATGAACAAAGTAAGACAATTTCATCATTCGGCCCATAATAACCCAAATCAAATCAAATTGACAACGAATACAAGGTAAAACCGTAATAAAGGCCATATTCAGTTCTTCCCACTTCCCTGTAGGAGTACAAATGTTTTGAGTCAAACCACCCGATTTATGATGCTCAAAGTTCACTTGTTTGAAATTCAGATATTTATCCAAATTCCACAATGTTATTTTCTCATCCCATTCATATATTTCCTGCAAATCACGATACATCTTGGTGTCTCTAGGTGAATATAATATCGAGAACTGTGAATTTCTATCAAAATAGAATTTCTCAACTCAACAAAATTATGGAACCAAAATTGACCTTAGTATCGAAGGACACCATCTCCCCCTTGGGAGAAAGCCTAAATGGATTTTTTTTCAAAAACTAACCTCTTGAACTCAACTATTATCGGATCACTATCTTTCTTAGCCTTCAGGTCTGATACAAATGATGATTCCAAACCATTATGAACAATCACACCACCTTCACTAGAATCAACCAAGTGAACAACAAATTTATCCAATCTATGAATGTGTGGATGTAACTTCTTCTCACCATCCTAAACACGAGCAACACTTCCCATCGATAGTCGACTAAGAGCATCTTCCACCACATTCGATTTACCCGAATGAAAAAGTACAATCATGTCATAATATTTAAATAAATCAAGCCATCTCCTTTGGCGAAGATTCAAATCCTTTTAAGTAAACAAATAATTCAAGATCTTGGGGGTCGGTAAACACATCTACATGAACACCATATTAGTAATGTCTCAAAATCTTTAGGGCAAACACTCCCGCCACTAACTTCAAATCATGAGTTAGACAATTCTTTTCATGAAACTTTAGTTTCCTTGAAGCATAAGCAATGACTTTCCCATGTTGAATCAAAACGCAACTAAGACCAATCCATGAAGCATCACAATAAACCACAAAACAATCTGATCTTTACGACAATGTTAAAATAGGGGCTGAAGTGAGTCCATCATTTACATCTTGGAAACTCTTCTCACAAGTTCAAACCATAAGAATTTCACCTTTTTTTAAATCAATGTCGTAAAATGCATACCAATAGAGAAAAATCCTTCTATGAACCTTCTATAGTAACCAGCCAAACACAAGAAACACTGTATATGTGAAGTAGAGAAAGGTCTAGGGTAATTCTTAACTGCCTTGGTTGTTTTGGATCAACTTGAATAGCTTCACCGGAGACAATATGACAAAGGAAAACAACAAACCTCAACCAAAACTCGCACTTTTTAAACTTTGCATCCAATTCAAATTCCTTGAGAATTGACAACACAATCCTCATATTCTCAACATGCTCATCCTCACTCCGTGAGTAAATAAAAATATTATCAATAACCACAATAAAAAAATGTCAAGATATTGCTTAAAGACCCTATTCATATAATCCATGAATGTTGCCGAGGCATTAATAATACCAAAAGACATCACAAAAATTCATAGTGACCGTACCGTGTTTGAAAATCCATCTTTAGGATGTCGTCTTCCTTCACCCTCAATTGGTAATAACCCGTCTGAGGTAAATATTAGAGAAGTAACTCCGTTCTTGGAGTTTACAAAAGAAATCATCTATCCTTGGAATAACATGCATATTCTGTATGGTAACCTTATTCAACTGACAATAGTCAATGCACATTCAGAGGCAACCATCCTTCTTTCAAACAAAAAACACTGGAGCACCTCATTGAGATACACTCGGCATAATAAAACCCTTATATAACAAATCCTTCATCTAATCCTCTAAATTCTTAAGTTTTGTCAGGTCCATACGATAAGGAGGAAGAGAAATAGGTTGTGTATCTTGAAGAAGGTCAATAACGATATATATTTCCCTTTCACAAGAATTTAGAGAAGATAATCGAGAAACACTTCCAAAAACTCATTTACTATTGGAAATGACTCAAGGTTAGGGGTTTCAGAATTTCTATCCCTAACCCAAACTAGATGAGAAATGCAACCCTTAGAAATTATTTTCCTAGCCTTTAGGCAAGATATGAACTGACCCTTAAGAGCGTAATTTCCCCCTTCCCATGACATGAGAGGTTCGTTCGGAATATTGAATGTTACCAATTGGTTCCTACAATATATGGAAGCATAACATGCTTGAAGAAAATTTATCTTAAGAATAACATCAAAATATAACAAATCAAGCTCTAAATGATCAACATGAGTGACTCTTTGAGAAATAGAATTATGAATATTTCTATAAACTCTTTTGACAATAATAGAATCGCCAATGGGAGTAGAAACATGAAAGGGATTACAAAGGATTTCGGGACCAACATCAAATATCATGGACACATAAGGATTAACAAACATTAAGGTAGCAACCGGATAAAGTAAAGTAAAACATCAAGATTAAAGACTTTCAACCTACCAATCAAAACAACCAGAGAACCCTCACAATCCTTTCAAGTCTGTATAACATAAAATCTATTTTTCTTAAGAAATTCAAAACTGGAAATAGTAGGTTGAGCTTGACTACAATGCCTTACCTTAGTATCAAGCAACAGACAATCTCTATCTCATGACAACTCTTTCCATAATTAAAGAAACAATTTATACCAGGAAAACATTTTCCATCATGTTTCTTGTAACACCTTGTGTAAGTAGGCAAAGAAGATCCATCATTATTTCCTCCTTGAAGCTTAGGTTAGACATCCTATCCTTGTTGAACTTATGAGTTAGGGAATTACAAGATCCTTGAATGCAAAATCTATGCTGATATTTAACTTGTCCACCGGACCTAGAATGAGAAAAGTCACCCTCATGAGTCATTGCCTTCTTGGACTCTCGTGCCCTTTAATTGAGCTTTTCCTCTTCAATTTGTTAGGAATCTATCATCAAACAAGAGGTATACATCTCCTTTATTAGCATAGTTGTTCGGTATTCCTTGACAACCAAGTGAGAAACATCCAACACAAACTTAGTCATTGTTGCCTTAAAGTCGGCGACCATAGTTTCAGCATACTTAGCCAATTGAGAAAACTTCAAAGCCTAATTCTGCACACTAACTTTTCTACTATTCAAACCAAACTTGAGCAACACCCTTTAGTTGATAGTCAACTAATTCCATCTTGTCTATCGTAGACACTTTCATAATTCCCACTATAATGTAAACATCATCAATTAACTCTTGAGAATCCTCATCCACTTTTGAACCATGAAACTTCGGAAGGTTCATCCTAGTGAAGCACCTTATCCTTTTTGTTTTCGTACCCATATTTTTAAATACATGAGCAATGACCTCTCTATTAGCTTGAGCCAATACTTGGAAAGTGACTAAGAATTCAGCATGAGTTACTTGCTCAGCCAAAAGGTCAATCGGACCTTGAGAAACCTCGGGCTCTAAACTGTCCCCTACATTCCTTCTCACATAAACTCTTTGAGGGGTTAAAACCTGAAAAACATCGAACATGATTTAGGAGAAGGATCTTTATAGATATTTACCCTAGGGAAGGACTTTAGAAAAATAAAAGAAGTGAAGTTTCCTAAACTCTTTGTAGCCTCCTATTCAAAAATGTGGTGTGCTTCAGTTTCATGAATAAGACCTTACTCAAAACGACTTGTTAGGCATCCTAGGACCTTTTCTAAACCACTTTGCTCTAAATACCAAGTTAGTCAGAACCCAAAGTACACCCTAGATTGACATGACGTAAAATCTGAGAGGCCCTACATAAGCCACTTGACATACATACAACACAATAGTATAATAATAGAAAGAGTTTAGGTAATGAGTCTCATATAACAAAAGAGAAGTTTGAATCATAAGTGTGGAAAGATACTAATGCTTGACAAGCCTTTCTAAACATAAATATAGTGGTTGAGATGTAACCTATACACCATGTACAAACTCTCAAAATCAAATGAGATAAACAATAAAGTCTTCATCATCTTTCCCTCATGTATGACGACTCACCAATCCAAATCAAAAGGTAGTAATCAGTATCTAGACATGAGCGGGAGGAGCGAAAGCATCAAACCCTACATTAGGGGATAATGTAGGCACACGTATGGATTACAACATTGAATATACTAAATATGGGGGAAATTCATGAAAATATGAAGCATAATTATAATGGAACATAAGGGAAAACATTATAAGAATGACCATACTAAAACATAGTAGAAAGAAGAATTATAATCATGAAGATGGTCAATGCATCTTAAAATCTTAATGAAACCTTCATTAACCATTGAAAGTAACTTAGTTCATATTGTGGGATATTTATCGTTAACCAATATAGACCATGTGAGCTATAACATGGAATTTTGTGTCTTTCTTCCACATGAAAAAGAGATGTCCTACTTGCCAAGGTAAGGACCATGAATTTCTAGCTTTGGTGGATCCACTAGCTATGTCTTTTTGAGACAATCCTAGTGGGCACATAGTTAGGGACAAGGTGTTTGCTACTAGAGACCCAGCCTTTACTAATGGGAGAGCCTCTATATCAATGTTCTCTCTCTACTAAGTAATAATACCAATGGAATAGTCATATTCATAAACACATCATCATACATGGAAAATCACAATTCAGTTATAATCCAAGCTTAAGACATCATAGATTAGCTCCATAAATCATGATCTATACATGTGTGAGAAAACCTTTCACCAATCATGACTTCTTAATATGCGGGAGAACTTTCACAATTCATGCATATGTGAAAAAACCTTTCACAATATCATTGATTCTTATCTTCACAACAACCTTAGTTCATAAAACATTCTTTTCATAAGTCATGCATATTTTCATAATTCATCATTCATAAGTTCATAGCTTTATTCATAAACTCATAGTCAAAATCATTAATAATGCATTAGTCCATACAAACTCAATTGTAAAACATGTAATTGGATAAAATAATTCATAGTAAGATTAAGATCAAATAATTTAATAATAACAAATAGGATCCATTGAGAATTTGATGAACCCCTAATAATTTTTTGATGAAATTGAATTGGAATGTTTGAGATCTTTTGGGATCCAATGGATGAAAGGAATCCATTGGTGAATTCCCATATTTATGGATGATCAAAGTCTAACAAGAAATAGAAAATAGGAGACTTGAAGCTTGGAACCCCAACTTTCTTCCTTGATCTCGAGAAAGAATTGAAGAGGATGAACTTGGGTGAGATTTGCGAATTTGGGTGAATGAGAGGGTTTGGGTAGATTAAGCAATAAAGAGGTAATTATAGGACTTATAATTAGGGTAAAAAAGACATAGTATAGGTATTAAATGTATAGGAAAAGACCCAGGTACCCTTAGAAAATAACTAATTGACACACCTACCGTTTGGATCTACAATCCATAAAAGTTTCTACGGCCCATACTAGTCAATACTGGAATCATATTCAGAAACCCAAAATTCACCTTACTTTCCATGAAATAATTACACGATTCATCGTTCATAATACGATCTATAGACACCTTCCGTAAAACCCAATTTCAAGTCCATGATTTCACTAAGTCTACATCCCTTCAACAAGAACCATTCTACGACCCGTAGAACAAACAATGACCTGTAAAATCCTTCTGTAGATTTGAGGTCCTAAATTGAATCTTTGAATCCTTCCTACGAAAGCCATTTACAGCCAGTCCAAAGTCCTACAACTCTTCCTGTCAAGTCGTAGCTTAGATTTCAAGAACTTGAAATTTCCAAAAACTTAGCTCAGCTCTATGACTTCCCTTCTAAAGCCCATAGAACTTCCTACAGCCTATAGATAGGACTCGTAGTCACTACCTCAGTGCAAAAAATCTAAACTTTTCCTTTCCAACTTCACTTTCCAATTTCCAAGGTGTTACAAAATTTATTTTTTTTGTTGGCAAGGGTTGAGACAAATGATATACATGAAGTGGTTTGATGCTACTAATAAAAATGTGAAAGAGATTCAGACTGAATTGTCAAGGATTGGTCAGAAAGTTGATGCCCATGCAGTGTCGATCAAGCAAATGGAGTAGCAGTTCAGTCAGTTGTCCTTTATAGTGAATCCACGCAAACCTGCCACATTTCCCAGCAACACCATCCAGAATCTGAAAAATGATGGGTATTGTATGGCAATCACGACTCGCGGAGGAAAATAGACTATTGATCTCCCCATGCCGTCTTGGTTGAAAATATGGTAGAAAAAGATGAGGATGAGGTTATGGTTACTGGAGAGACGAGGGATGCTGCAGAGAAGGAGGCTGAGTTGACCTCGAAAGTTTTCCCATGCCTAGACCTCCACCTCCTTTCCCACAAAGGTTAAAGCAAAAGACTGAAGAAGGAAAAGACCACAGGTTCATAACTATGTTGAAACAACTTTCCATCAATGTCTCGTTGATAGATGCTTTGGAGCATATGCCTGGGTATGTGAAATTAATGAAAGATTTGGTGACCAAGAATAGGGCTGTCAGTTTTGAAAATGATGAGAGATTGCAACATTGTAGTGCTATTGCTACGAGATTAATTGTGGAAAATAAAAAGGATCCCGGAGCTTTCACTATCCCTTGTACCATCCGTTTGTTGCACTTTGAGAAGGCGTTGTGTGATTTGGGTGCCAGCATTAATCTGATGCCATTGTCTATCTACAAGAAGTTGGGTTTTAGGGCTCCAAAACCGACTACGATGCGACTACTCATGGCTAATAGAACTCTGAAGAAGCCCATTGGTGTTCTCCAAGATGTCCTTGTGAAAGTGGAGTCGTTCATTTTTTCGGAGGATTTTGTGATACTTGATTATAAGGTTGATTTTGAGGTTCCCATCATCTTAAGGAGACCATTACTTGCTACAGAGTACATCTTGGTCAATATGGATAGATGGCAGATGAAGTTTTGATTAAATAATGAAGAGGTAACTTTCGATATCTGTAGGTCTGTGAAGAAGGAAAGCTATCTCAAGTCAGTATCAATGGTGAATCATATTGTGGAGCGAGGTTCTGAAGTGTGTATTGAAGATAGGTTGGGTGTTGATGCACTGGAAGTGGTAGTGATGAATTTTGAGGATGATGGTATTGAAGATTATGATGAATTAGTTGCCACACTTGATAGGTTCAAATTCCATTCAAAATCAAAGAAATTGGAGCTAGATATGAAGAATCGCGACTCTCCACCCATAAAACCATCTGTGGAAGAAGCTCCAACATTGGAGTTCAAGGCTCTGCCATCAATTTGAGGTATGTATTCTTGGGGAAAGATGACACTTTACTGGTAATCATTGCATCCAATTTGAGTGAGGTACAAGTAGTGGCATTAGTTTCTGTGTTGAAGAGGTTCAAACGGGCTATTGGATAAACTATTGCGGACATTATTGGGATTCCTCCTGGCATTTGTTCTCATAAAATCCAACTCATGCTGGACAGAAAGCCAAGTATTGAGCACCAAAGGAGACTTAATCCACCTATGTACGAGGTAGTGAAAAAGGAAATCATCAAATGGTTGGATGCCTGAGTCATATACCACGTTGTAGATAGTAGTTGGGTCTGCCCTGTTCAGTGTGTACCTAAGAAATGTGGGATTATTGTTGTTCCTAATGTGAAAAATGAGCTTGTTCCGATGAGGATAGTGACCGGATGGAAACTATTCATGGACTACCGCAAGTTGAATGCTTGAACAAAAAAGGATCACTTCCCGATGTCGTTCTGTCACGACCCAAGGGTACCTCCTAGAGGTAACATGTCACATAACACCCCTAAAGGCACTATGTAAGCCACTTAGCATATCATCACATAAGTAAAGAACAATGAAGAGTAAAAACACATTTGCAAGTCTTAAGAAGTATTCATAAAAGCAAAGCGGAAGTCTAGACATAGTCTCATTTAGCCATCTATTAGAATCGAAGTCTCAAAATAGGGTCACAACCCTTAGAATAGGAAATCTGAAAAGTCTAGTACAATGAAAGGAAAAGAACAAATGTATCACTTGTCCTCGGATCCATGAGGACATACCACAAGCTTTGGAGAATAGTCAATCCAAGCTTTGAACTAGAAGGAAGATCACCTCAAACACCGAAACCTACACTTTGTAGAAAAATGTAGAAGAAATATGATTTCGTACAAAAATATACTAAGTATGATAGCCATGCATAAAAATCCTTGAAATCATGCTAAAAAGGACAATTTAGTTGAAATGTATGCACTTTCCCAAGTTCAGAGTCCATTATGAAAATTAGTGTAAAAGTATAAGATACACGCATATTCAACATTTTGATCATCATATCATACTGGAAACAAACCATAAATACCATCAAAGCATCCTTGTGCAGTGTATGAATAAGATCCCATACTCCGACCCACACTAAAGAAAGCTTATTAAGTGATTATAGTTCATACTCCAATTGTAGTTCATTCTATCATAGTGGGATTAACTTTAACCGACATAGACCATGAGAGCTTAATCATGGAATCTAGTGTCTACCCCACACCGAAAAGGGGTTGTCCTACTTGCCTAAGGTAGAACCAAACTCTTAGCTTAAGTGGATACACTAGCTAAAAACCTATGTGGGCACATAGTTTATGGGATAAGGAGATTGCTTCTAGAATCCCAGACTCAACTACGGTAGAAGGTTTCCATCTCATGAGATAGCTACTTTGGGAACCCAGACTCAACTAGTGTAAAAGGAACCCATTTGGAAAGCCGAACTCAACTAGTGTAAAAGATTCCATCTCATATTCATATCCTCTCGGTGCTAAGCATTAATTCCCATAGAGTTCCTATTAGGTCTTGACTTAAGTTGATAATTATGGAAAGGTGTCTTGACAGTCAATCCAACAAACTAATGCTAAATCTCCTAGATTCATTAGAGGAGACTAGTCTTCAATCCTTAGAATCACTACAAGTGACAAACCTTTCACATTGTATGATACTCATACCTAAATGTGCAAGTAATTATAATCATCTAATCAACACAACAATTAGGTTATAATGTATTCACTTTACTCTCAATGCAATCTAATTGTATATACACAAGTCTCATCCACATACCTAATTCCCATTTTTTTTACCTTGAAGGGCTGTAGATCACATTCAACTAATCAATCTAGAATTACTACATTAAATATAGATGGTGACATGATTCAATCAACTAAACTACTATAAGTACAATTTCATAGTTACTACAATCCATTCAAATCACAAGTCCTAAATTCAGGTTCTGGGGAACTCATGGATTAATGGGACATTTTATCATAAAACCACCATAAAACAGTAATTCAATCATAATATAAGACAACTAAATCATTGAAAACATTTTAAGAAAGAATCCATGGCTTGGAGTGAAAGCCTTAGGTTTTGGAGACTTTTCTACTTTGAAATTGAGAGTTTGAGGGCTTCATGGATGAAAGCATTACATGAATCAAAAACTATCATAACTTAGATGAAGATTCCTCAAGAATTTGGGTAGAAAAGATGAGTTCTTGAGCCCTAGACTGCAACTTGTTTTTCTTCTTCAATGGAGGTTTTAGTGAGAGAATATTTTTGAGAGGTTTTGATTTGATTTGGGGATTTATGAATTATGATCTTAGATGGGTTATTTTAGATGGGGAAAATACATATATAGTTTTTAAAAATAGGACTAAAATGACACCACATAACCATTTAATAAAAAAGGAAATTACAAAAGGACCCCTAACTTTAACTGCAAAAAGGTAATTTTAGGCAGGACTTATGATTGGAGAGCTACGGACCGTGGGTGGGACCACAATACGTGCTGGTGAACCATTGGTCCTTGACTTGGGCTTGATTTTTAAGGGCTTGACCTATGACCCCACCTACGGGGCGTAGGTGCCCTCGTGGGTCATTGCCCAGGCGACTAATATTGGGCCTTTCCTCAAGGAACCATGGTTGGTCCTTGAGGTTTAGGCCTAGACATCCTTACACCAAAACATGAAATTTAAGGTACGGGGAGGTATTTGTAAGGCTCTAATTCTAACGTCGAGCTCTAGCTTAGCCTACTAGTTTTATGTTAGACACTAGTTTAGTCTACAAGTTTCCAGAAGGTTACACGTTCATGGATCAGATGCTGGATCGTCTTGCTAGTAAGAGTTGGTATTTCTTTCTTGATGGGTATTTGGGCTACAATCAGATCTCCATAGCTCCGTAAGACCAAGAAAAGACCACCTTCATTTGTCCTTATGGGACTTTCGCCTTCAAAAGAATGCCATTTGGGTTGTGTAATGCTCTAGAGACCTTCCAGCGTTGCATGATGTCGTTCTTTTCGGATATGGTGGAGGAAATGATTGAGGTATTTATGGATGATTTCTTTATTGTAGGTGACTCGTTTGATGGTTGTTTGATGAATCTGGCCGAGGTAATGAAAAGATGTGAAGAGTGCAATCTTGTGCTCAATTGGGAAAAGTGCTACTTCATGGTGAAATAAGGTATAGTTCTTGTTCATCGGATTTTTGAGAAGGGTATTGAGGTTGATAGAACTAAAGTTGAGGTAATAGAAAAGCTTCTACCACCTATCTTTGTTAAAGGTGTTAGAATTTTTCTTAGGCATGCAGGTTTTTATCGGAGGTTTATCAAGGATTTATCTAAAGTTGCACACCCACTTTGCAAACTGCTCGACAAAAAGTGTTAGTTTGATTTTAATGATGCTTGTTTGAGAACATTTGGAGAGTTAAAAGCAAGGTTAGTATCAACACCTATCATTATTTCACTGGATTGGGGGCAACCATTTGAAGTGATGTGTGATGCGAGTGGGGTAGCACTTGGTGTGGTATTGGGACAAAGGAAAGATAAGATTCTTCATCCGATTTACTATGCCAACAAAGCTCTGAATGTGGCTCAAAAGAACTATACGGTGACTGAACAAGAACTCCTTGCTGTGGTTTTTGCATTCGGGAAATTTTGATCCTACTTGCTTGGTACTAAGGTCATAGTGCATACTGACCATTCTTCATTGAGGTATATGATGGCTAAAAAGGATGCAAAACAGAGGTTGATTAGATGGGTATTGTTGCTGCAAGTATTTGATTTTGAGGTCAAAGATAGAAAGGGGACAGAAAATCAGGTTGATGATCATCTGTCCAGACTAGAGGATGAAGCTATGTTCAAGATAGGAGATGGGGTTGAGATTAAAGATGCATTCCCAGATGAACAAGTATTGGCTGCTTCTTATGATCTTATTCCTTGGTTCGTAGATTTTGCTAACTACTTGTCAAGTGATTTGGTTCCATCGGATTTGTTATTTCACCAAAGGAAAAAGTTTATTCAGGATGTGAAGAAGTTCTTTTGGGATGAGCCTTACTTGTTTCATATTTGTGTTGTTGGGATTATTTGTCACTGTGTGCTCGAGGTTGAGATGATGAGTATACTAGAGGTGTGTCATTTATCGCCTGTTGGGGGGCATCATAGTGATATTCAGACTACTTATAAAATCTTGTAGTGTGGTATTACTGGCCTACCATCCACCAAGATGCTCATGATTTCGCGAAGTCTTATGACCGTTGCCAAAGAGAAAGAGGAATTTCAATGAAGCAAGAGCTACCTATGAATCTAATAATGGTGATTGAGTTATTTGATGTTTGGGGCCTTGACTTCATGGGTCCATTTTTGAGTTCACATGGGATGAAGTATATTGTTGTTGTGGTTGACTATGTATCGAAATGGGTGGAAGCAGCTGCGTTTTCGAGCAATGAGAATAAGAATGTCACCGCATTCTTGAAAAAGAGTATCTTCTCCAGATTTGGTACACCTAGGGAGATTATGAGCGATGGAGGTTCTCACTTTTGTAATAAGTTGTTCAAAGCGTTGCTAGAGAAATACGAAGTTCGTCACAATGTAGCTACTCCTTACCATCCGCAGTCTAGTGGGCAAGTTAAAGTGTCAAACAGAGAGATAAAGCAAATCCTTACAAACATTGTGAACGCCACCAGAACGAATTGGTCAAGAAGGCTTGATGATGCTCTATGGGCCTATCACACCGCAATAAAGACTCCCATATATATGTCCCCCTACCAACTTGTATATGGAAAGTCATGTCATTTGCGGGTAGAGCTAGATCATAAGGCAATGTGGGCGCTAAAGAAGTTGAATATGGATTGGGGAGCCGCATAGAGTCAAAGATTGAATGACATGAATTAGATTGATGAGTGTCACATAAAAGCATATAAAAGTTTAGCCTAGTATAAGGAAAAGATGAAGAAGTATCATGATCAAAAGATTGATAAGCGTGAATTTGTTGTGGTTGATCTGGTGCTTTTATTCAACTCAAGGTTGCGCTTGTTTCTTGGAAATCTCAAGTCCAAGTGTACCGGACCATTCAAAGTCACTCAAGTATTTCCACATGGAGTGTTCGAGCTTGAGAACAAGGAGGGAACAAGGTTCAAAGTGAACGGGCAGAGAATCAAAGTCTACATGGAGAAATCAGAGAGTGTGCAAGAAGTGAGTGAGGAATATTATCTTGATGAAGTCTGAGTAATCAAGGGATCTGCATCGTGAGACGACGTTAAATCAAGCGTTGCTTGGGAGGCAACCCAAGATGTACAATCTAGCCAACTATAGGTTTTTCTTTTTGATATAGGAGTTTTCTTCTTTTATTTTTTATTTTTGTAGCTATTTTGGTAGGTGTTTTATTTTTGTATTATTGTTGGCTAGATATAGAATAGGGTCCGTGTCTAAAAAGTGTCCAGCAAATGTAAAAAAAAATTCCTCATGGTTGCTACGTGAGTAGGGACGAAAGGAAAAAAAATCTGCAGAAAATAGTTGTGCAGTGGTCTACAGATCCCATCGACGGTCCGTTGGTCCATCCACGGAACGTGAATGCCATTCGTAGATCCCAGGTAAGTGGTCTAAATTTTGATAAGTGTTAGAGTGACCTACGAACCCAACCCACGGACCATCGATGGGGTCTCGTGGATCCAAACTAGGGTTGCTGATGACCCAACCTAGACCACTTTTAAATAAAAACCATTCATTTTTAAACATCCCCCACTTCTATATTTCCCTACCAACCATTTTTCAACCCTCCATGTACCCATATTCCCATATAAATCCTCTTAATCACTCCCATTTCGACTACCCACATCTCATACCATCACTCTCCTCTCCCATATCTCCCTTTTCTCTTCCATATCACTCCCATCCTCTCGCAAAGAAAATTCACGGTCCGGGTTCAGTGTACACGTCGGTTCAGAAGTTTTTACAATCGATCACACACTCACCATTGTTGATTACTTGTAAGGTAAGTTGATTTCTCCCAATCTTTGAACATTTCATAGTTTCAATTTGAAATCACAACAATGAACCTGCCCTTGGGTTGGAAATCATGTGTTTGAATGTTAAATTATAGTTAGAAAACCCTTTGGAATGACGGTATGTGAGTTTGTCGCAAATTTTAGACAACAAAATCAAGTAATAGACTGAATTGGAAGTTTTGACTTAGGGTTCATATGTTAGTGTTTGTTAAAATGTGAAATTTGCGTCAACGAAACCCTAAGGATGATTAACTACCATATTATATGTTGAAATGCATGTATAGGACAAGTTTGTGTAATTGTTGAAAAAAAGTCATGAAGTGAGAATCAAGTTCTGAAACCTGGCACAGAACTGACCCACGACTCCAACCCACGGACCGTAGGTCGAGGTCCGTGAGTCAATTGCACACAAGTTTTTGACCAAGTGTAGAACCACAATGTGGACCACGGTCCGTCGTTCCATTGACAAACCATTCTTCACATCCGTGGTTCCCACTTCAGAGACCCAATTTTGGGTACTCTGACCTACGGAGGGGACCCACAGACCGTTGTTCCATTGCCGGACCGTAGGTTCCCACCGTGGGTCGATAACTTAGTTACTGTCCAGTTTTTTTTTATTCTTGTTACGACCCGTTTCTTGTTCTAAAATTATTCCATGTGTTTTATTGCCTAGTTTTTGGACTAACTAAGCTTCCACAGGTACCATGGCTCCTAAGCAAGCTCCCACCTACGCCACAAAGGGCAAGTCCAAATCTGTAGCTCTTTCTCGACGTCTGATCGATGAGGATGATCAGGAATACATTCCTCCAGCAATCAGGACCTCCCCTACTTCTCCCTAAACTACTCTAAATAGAGCCTAGCAGGTGAGCTCCGATGAGGTCACTGCCCCCTGTCTGAGGAGGGGGCCACACTGATCGGATCATGGGCTGGCTCAGAGTCGCAATCCAGCTCCAGTTGTAGCGACAACACCGCCTCTTCCTCCGAGGATGATAGCACAAGAAATATTTCAGTGCCCCTCAGCTCTAAGCCTTCACAGGTTGCTACAGATTCAAACAGGTGGTCCGTGACAGGCCAATATAAGATATACATAGATGCTTGCATGTTGAATAAGCACGAGAAAATGGCCAGACTTGTCACTGAGGAGCATCGTGTTCTCACATACAACCTCCACACCGCTCTAGTCATCCATGAGCTTTTTCAGAGGCACAGATGTGAGTTGATGGAACAGAGCCCAAGGTCCTACAACAAAGAGATAGTCCGAGAGTTCTACGCTTCCTATGCCGCTACCATTAGGAATTCCATCTCCAAATGGGCCAAGCCCGTCGCTCAGCCTCCACTTGGGTCTTCCTTATTGTGAGGTTTTACAGTTGATATATTAGAGGTCACCCTCCGCAGGTTTATCTACGGCCCAAACTATTCACTTTCCATCAATACAGCAGAATTTGATTATAGGATGGGTATCATTCAGAGCGGGGCATTTCAGAGGAATGCCGAGTAGAGGGAGTCACTTTTGAGGTAGCTAGCATGATATCTTTCTCCTGACGAAGAGCACGTTGAGTGGGGTCATACTCCTAGCTTGGTCATTAGGAAGGCTACACTAAGCTTTGCAGCGAAGTTCTTCTGGCTGCTGGTGCGAAATAGACTGCCCCCGACTCAGGTGGACAATCTGGTCACATGAGACTGGGTCGTGATTGTTTCAGCCCTGGTAGCAGGTTTGGAGATACATTTTTCCTGCATCCTGATTGTGGAAATCCATCAGAGGGCCTTCAAGGCCACTACCACCTTGCCTTTCACGTGTCTGATCTTCCAGCTATGAAAGGATGCGTCTGTATTAGTGTGGCATTGTGATCGGTTGCTTAATGCAACAAAGACCCTTGATATTGGCTTATTAGGGATGATTAAAATTTTGTCGCACCTCGAAGGGAGCCACAAATTTAGGTGCCAACCTTGGGGGATGACCTAGATGCGGATGTAGAGCAGATTCAATCCGATGACACTACCATTCCAGCCCCGTCAGCAAATGCTCCAGCTCCACCATCTCCAGCCACTAGCCAGGTCCCGAGCACCTCCTGAGTCAATCCCTCCTCTAGGTCCACTCTCGTTCCTCTAGGTCAAGTTCGGAAGCTCGAGACACTGATAGCCACACTACTATAGCATATTAGGTTGTGGATGCAACATTCTATTAGTCATTCTGAGGCCAAGATGGAGTAGCTAATGGATTAGAAGGCACAAGTCGTTCATAAGTGTCTGGATGCATTTGAGTTGCAAGTCTTCGAGAGGTCTGCCCCGATTATTGATTTGGCTACACTCCAGACGGAGTTGCCCAACCTTCGGGCTGATGGTAATGCCCTCCTAGCCCCTCCAGAGTCTACACCAGAGGCTTCCCCTATAGCGGAGGCTGATACCTTGATGATGTCTACCCTATTTGGTGATTCCATACCACCACCAAAATCTTCCCGTGCCTCTGGGAAGAGCCATCGCTCCGATTGTACTTCTAATAATTCTGAGGCTCACAGATTGAGAAAGAAGGAGCGCCAGCAATTGGAGGAGGACACGAGGGCGTCGTTACTGGATGAGGATATGTGACAGCAGTGGACCAAAGAGATAGATCTTGGCCCATCTAGCAGTGTGAGCATTTCTTATGATGCTGGGATAGTTGATGGGAGCGCTACTGATGGCGTTCCTAGTGTTGATCTAGCTGGCTTTGGGAAACCAGACCCACCCGCTTCTTGAGAGGTCTTCGGTGCATATGCGCCACATGTTTACTTCACCCTCTATTTTACTTTTTTTTTTTGTGCATTGAGGACAATTGCACCTTAATTTGTTGGGGGTGGGGTAAATAGATTGTGAGTGATAGGGTGAAGTCTGAGTAACCCAACTCATAATCCTATCTTGGGGTTTTATTACCTGTATTCTTTTCCCCCAAGAGACTCTTTTTACTTTAGGTTGAACCGACATGTTTAGGAATGTATGTGTAGCAATAAGTAGGAGAATAAAAAGCATGATGGCATAAAGAGCATGACATTTATACCCAATCGAAACTTTAAAATGTGCTAGATCTATAGTCTTGATGAGTTAAATGTATTGGATCTTAACATGACAGGATAAGGAATTGGTTTGACCTCATGACTTAAGCAAGAACTTGAACTGGGTAATCTAATAATCTGATAATGAATAATGTGCCAAGTGTGTCTGAGAAAAAGTTGAATGTTCATACAGTGTGTGCCAATCTAGAACTTGCCCCGTTGGTCCTGCTAAGTTAATCTAAGCTAGAAGCTAGGAAATGATCATAGAACCTTGTTCAAATAAGTCCACTAATGCCTAAAATGATCCAACCAAATGAAATAAATGTTCCCTTTGATCCAAATGCTTGAGCTAATATAGACCACTTCTTTCAATTTACCTAACTCACCTTCCCTAAAAGAATTGTTTTGGCCCCGGTCCCTCATTGGACATGTGCACCTTGACTTAGGCCAAAAGCCTAAGTTGAGGGTGGCTAAGTCAGAAAGTTACCTTGATCTTGGCCCTGGTCCGACCTCGGATATTGTGTACCTCAACTCATGCAAAATACATAAGTTGAGGGTGGCTATGAAAAAGGAAACCAAAAGAAAAAGGGTATGAAAAGAGTTTTGTGTTGAAGATGCAAAATACATAAGTTGAGGGTGGCTATGAAAAAGGAAACCAAAAGAAAAAGGGTATGAAAAGAGTTTTGTGTTGAAGAGATAAAAAGATGTGACATTTTGCAAAAGAAGCAAAAAGATGAATAACAAAAGTGTTGAAAGAAATAATGAAAAATAAAGTGAAAGAAAAAGAAGAAAGTGAAAAAAGAGAGCTATCAAGTGAAAAGGCATATCTGTGTTCAAGAGAGTCAAGGGAAAGAAAAAAAAATGCAAGGATGTCAAGAACAGGTTGATGAAAGAGGTAAAGAGCCAATGTAGTGTCAAGAAGGGCAGAAAGTCACTAAAAAGTACCCAAATGTACCATACCTGACTCTGAGCCTACATTACAAGTTAAGAAAGTCCTATAGTGATCCTAGCATGTCACGACCCGGGAGCACCCCCTGGTCGTAACCGGCGTACTCGACCTCGAAGAGGTCTAATACAAGCCTCTTAGCATTCATTCATCGCATAGACACTAAAACCATAAGGAATTTAAAACTTTCTTTACCAAGAAAACATTTCAAAAAAAAATAGCAAGCGAAAGACTTTCTAAACTTTATACATGATGTCTCAAAACCATCTAATACTTTAGAGTACAAAAATTTGGGACTAATCCCGTACACAACTTAAACAATACTAAAAGACATAAAAGAACATATTGGGTATTGTCCTCGAATCTATGAGGACTCACCAAGTCTTCATCTTCAACACTTAGAAACCTATCAAATAGCCATGACATGTCATTATCTCCAAATCGCTACACTTTAGTCCAAAAAGGGAAAGAAAGGGGTTAGTACAATTAAGTACTAAGTATGGAAACCATGCAAGAAAATATGCACAACGTACATTTACAAGAAATGTATGCTTTCATATCATTTTGATAAAAGCTTCACTTCACAAGTATAAGAGACATAATACAAGTCAA
>JAJOOS010079907.1:0-43734 GCA_029582725.1 Solanum chiquidenum | reverse complement strand
TGTGCCTAAAATGTTATAAGTGGCCTTATGTGCTATTATGAATGGTTTCCATGTGTATGATGATGTATGTGGTTTATATTGTGCCTATTGAACTAAATATTCTTGAAGTTTCTCTAAAAAGGCATGATGCATGGTTTCCAACTAAATGTCCTTTTAAAAGCATGTTTTTGAATGGTTATCATACTTAGTGCATTCTTGTACTAACACCATTCTTCTTCATCTTTTACACCAAGTGTAGGTGGTGGTGGCTAAAGGACTTTTCCTAGAAGTGATGAGCTTGGCTTACTATGCCCAAGTTCGGGTGTGAAAGAGTTTCCTTAAGTTCAATGTACTAGATAGTAGTTCTTTTGTATTGTAAGGGTTGTTTCCCTCTTGTGTTGTAGTCGTGTTTTAAGACGGCTACTTTGAGACGTAATATTCTGATTTTGTATTTAAGGTTTAAATGAGGTGACTTTTAACTCTTATGTTATATGATAGAAATTTTTTAACTTTTCCGCTATTTTTCTATGATAATCATATGACGAATGCTAAGGGCTTGTATAAGACCTACGAGAGGTCGAATACGCCGGTAACGACTAGGGGTGCTCTCGGGTCGTTACAGTTACCATCAAGAATAAGTATCCTCTTACGAGAATTGATGTTCTTTTCGATTAGCTTCAGGGGGCTACTTTTTTCTCTAAGATAGACCTTAGATTTGGTTACCATTAGTTAAGAGTAAGGGGATGTGACATTCCAAAGACAACTTTCAAAACCCATTATGGTCATTATGAGTTTTTGGTCATGTCCTTTGGTTTGAACAATGCGCCTACGACATTCATGGACATTATGAATAGAGTTTTTAAACCTTATTTAGATATGTTTGTTAACGTGTTCATTGATGACATACTAATCTATTCAAGGAATGAAGCAAATCATGCTAGTCATCTCAGAATAGTTCTCCATACTTTAAAAAATAGGGAATTATATTCCAAGTTCTTTAAGTGTGAGTTTCGACTTCAGTCTATGGCATTGTGAGGCAACATTGTGTCTTGAGAGGGAATTAAAGTTGATACCCAGAAGATAGAGGCAGTGCGAAATTGGACTAGACCCACATCTCCAACATATATTAGGAGTTTCTTGGGTTTGGCTGGATTTTATAGAAGGTTTGTAGAGGGGTTCTCATCTATTTCATCCCTTTTGACCATGTTAACTCAGAAGACAAGTTTCAATGGTCTGAAGCTTGTGAGAAAATCTTTCAGAAATTGAAAAAAAGGTTTACTACTGACCAGTCCTGTTATTACCAGAAGGTACGCAAAGCTTTGTGGTCTATTGTGATGCCTCTAGAGTTGGTTTGGGTTGTGGTTCATTGTGATGGCAAGGTTATAGTTTATGCCTCCAGAAAGTTGAAAATTCATGAGAAGAATTACCTAACCCATGACTTGGAGTTGGCTACTGTAGTGTTTTCTTTGAAGATATGGCATCATTATTTATATGGCATTCATGTAGATGTATTCACTGATCACAAGAGTCTTCAGTATGTGTTTACTTAGAAAAAAACTTAATCTCAGACAAAGGAGGTGGTTGGAATTACTCAAGGATTATGACATGAGTATTCTTTCCCACCCAGGTAAGACTAATGTTGTTGCAGATGCTTTAAGTAGATTTTCTATGGGTAGTACCGCCCATGTTGAGGAAGAAAAAAGAGAGTTAGCGAAAGATGTGCATATACTTGCACGCTTGGGAGTCCGACTAATGGATTCCACAGAAGGAGGAGTTGTGGTGATGAATGGGGCTGATTTATCATTAGTGTCAGAAGTGAAAGAAAAGCAACACCAAGATCCCATTTTACTTGAATTGAAGGAAAATGTTCATAAGCAAAAAGTAATGGCTTTTGAACAAGGGGGAGATGGCGTATTGAGATATCAAGGTAGATTGTGTGTACCAATGGTGAATGGACTCCAGGAGAGGATCATGGAGAAAGTTCTAGCTCAAGATATTTCATTCATTCGGGTTCCACAAAGATGTATCGCGATTTGAGAGAAGTTTATTGGTGGAGTAGTATGAAGAAGGGCATTGCAGAATTTGTTGCTAAGTGTCCCAATTGCCAACAAGTTAAAGTAGAGCACCAAAGGACTGTTGGTTGGCTCAGAATATAGAACTTTTGGAATGGAAGTGGAAGATGATTAATATGGATTTCATCACATTTTTACCAAAGTCTCGAAGGCAACATGATTCTATTTGGGTGATTGTGGATCGAATGACTAAATTAGCCTAGTTTTTGCCAGTAAAGACTACCCATTCAGCAGAAGATTATGACAGGTTATATATTCAGGAGGTGGTAAGACTTAATGGAGTCCATGTTTCAATTATATCAGATAGGGGTGCACAATTTACTACACAGTTTTGGAAGTCATTCCAGAAAGGCTTGGGTTCAAAGGTGAACTTGAGTACTACTTTTCATCCTCATACAGATGATCAAACAGAGCGCACTATTCAAACCTTAAAGGATATGTTGAGGGTTTGTGTGATTGATTTCAAGGGTAATTGTGATGATCACTTACTTCTCATTTAGTGTCTTACAACAATAGTTACCACTCTAGCATCCAAATGGCTCTTTATGAAGCTCTTTATGGAAGAAGATGCAGATCTCCTATTAGATGGTTTGAAGTTGGTGAAGCAGGGTTGATACGACCAGATCTAGTTCATCAAGCTGTTGAGAAGGTGAAAGTGATTCAAGAGAGGTTAAAAACGGCACATAGTCGTCAAAAATCCTACACCGATGTTAGGAGAAAGGAGTTAGAGTTTGAAGTAGATGATTGGGTATACTTGAATGTTTCACCCACGGAAAGTGTTATGAGGTTTGGTAAGAAAGGGAAGCTTAGTCCCCACTATAATGACCCTTACAGAATATCAAAAAGGGTTGGAAAGGTAGCTTATGAGTTAGACCTACCACAAGAGTTAGCAACAGTTCATCCGGTGTTCCACATCTCCATGTTGGAAAAGTGTATGGGCGATCCTTTATTGATCATACCAATTGAAGATATTGGAATCAAGGATAGCCTGTCTTATGAGGAGATGTTGTTCAGATTCTAGATCGCCAAGTTTGAAAGTTGAGAACAAAAGAGGTAGCATCAGTCAAAGTCCTTTGGAGCAATTAATTTGTTGAGGAAGCTACTTAGGAAGCGGAGGAGGATATGAAGAAGAGATATCTACATCTCTTCGAATCCGGAGAAGTTCCAAATTAAGGTACTAATCCTTTTCTTGGCTTTTATTTATAAGATTAGCATGGTGTAATTGCATTGCTTGTTGAGTGTTTAAGCTGATTGTTAATGTTACGCCCTTATCCTACTAAGAGTAATCTCATTTGAGGACGAATGTTCCCAAGTGGCAGATATTGTAACGTCTCGCAAATTGAAAGAACAAGAAAGGGCCAGAATTAGAAATAGTGATTATTGGAAATTTACGCTAGGGTTTTTTGAGAAAGAACACAAGAGGAGAAAGAGAAAAGTTCATCGTTCTTGAAGCTAGGCTCATGGATTTCGTCAAAGGGTGATACCTACGAGGTATGTGAGTCTTTCATAGCATTGGGGACGTTCACCCATGCGCTAATCATGTTTATTTCAGTAAAGTTTGTTCTAGAAAGTTGAAAGTTGGTTAATCTTGAATGGTGTTCTTGAAATTGGCCTTCGTTCTTGAATTAGGTTCAGATTGAGGACTTCCTTGAGGTTAAAATGTTATTTCCTTGCGTTGTTTGAGTTATATTCTTATGTATACATATTGGGTATCTGAATCTAAATGGAATTTGAGAAAAAGAACCGAGTTTAGGCAAATTGGGGTTAGAAAATGAAGAAGGAACAAATCGGGTAGAAATTGGGTACCAGGTCCGCGTCGCGGACCTGTTCCTTAGAAATGTAACTTTCTCTTCGCATCACAGAGAGGTCACAGACCTCTCTTCCTCAAAAGTTATTTCGAGACCAAATATTTAAATGTGTCTCCGCGTCGCAGACCTGCTTCCAGACAGTGATTTCTTGATCATTTCTCATGTTTAGGTATCTAAAATCATTCCTAAACATCATGAGATCTTTCCTATCACAAATCACAATCCTTGAATCCATAATTCAATTCAAGGAAAGTTACAAGTCAAGTCAACAAAAGTTAAGAGTCAAGTCAAGAAAAGTTTAGAGGCAAGTTAAGAGAAGTTCATAAAGTTTTCCAAAAGTATTTTACAAATGTTTTAACTTTGTTTTAAGACTTCAGTTTTGAGTTCAGTAAAGAGTAAAGTTTGAAGTTCATATCTTCAAAAGAGTATATTGGGGCTATGTATTCATAAAGAGTAAATGTTTTTCATATTTTAAGAAGAAAGGAAACCTTGATTTCCAAAAGAGCCTTTGAGCTTGTTTTCAGTAAAGAGTAAGACTAAAGTTCATTTTTCAAAGATTATACGGGAACTAAGTATTCCCAAGAGTTAAAATGTTTTCACATTTGAGCAAGAAAGGAAACTGAGATTTCCAAGAGAACTTTTAAGCTATGTTTTTGAGTAATTATCTCAAAACAAAGAAAGAGTTTTGTTTTTACTAATATATGAGATAAGTATATTTTGGGAGTAGTATTGAGCACCAATATGGTGACGAGTTTGAGTTCAGATAATTCACATCTCCATAAACCGTGTAGCGATCATGGGTAGTAAAGGTTCATACCTTTTAGACGACTCCTTAAGATGATTTTAGTATAGACTAGTGGATCCACTTAGTTAAGTGTTCTATATGCAACAAATTATAGGACAGTTCTTACAGCATGGGCAAGACGTTGTATCACTACTTAGGCTCATAGTGGTGGTTGTCGGTTAGAGAATCTCCCACAGAAACTATATTACTTCATTATATGAATAAACTTGATTTTTTTATTGCATTTTCTTTAAAGAACTAAGTTGTTTTCCACTGTTTTACAAGCTTTGTATATGTGTGTGTATATATATATATATATATATATATATATTTTGCATATGTTTATTGCTTTATATTGAGTTAAGTTATTTTGTAGTTGAGTAAAGCCAAGGTAAGTGTTTCTTTCAGATTCTTTTCAAGCCTATGTTCTGTTTAGCATTCCAACTCGCATACTCGTATAACTAATGTACTGATGCTAGTTGACCTGCATTTTCTTATGATGCAGACGCTGGTAACCAGGATCATCACCCAGCACCTCGTTGAGTCAATTGGGCACTCAGAGTCAGTTTATGAGTCTTATTGGATTCTGTAGGAATCCTTTTACTTTTCTTTCAGTATTTCATTTTTAGGATGATCAGTAGTCTTGTCCCGATATCCCTATTTGTTTTAGACGCTTCATAGGCAGTTAGACAGTTAGTAGTTTAGTTCTCTTTACATTATCATTTCTTATATTAAGACTTGAGTTGCCATTTTGGCCAAGTTGAATGTTGACTTTTAAACATTCTAAGTTATTTTATTTAACATTTGAGTAGAGATGCATTGAATCCTTGTATTTATGCTTTTAAGTCTTCCGTTGAGTAAGTAAGTCAGACCAAGGGTTCGCTTGGGGCCAGGAATGGTTCTTACCACACTTAGGAAAAGTTAGGTAGGTTTTAGTATCTGAAACACTCCCCTGAGACTTAGAGCCTGATGCCCTACCTTTCTAATCCTGTCGAAACCTAGAGGATGGAGCACTAGCCGATGAGGGTGCTGGAGCTGAAGAGTTTTGCTGGAACTAAGAGCGATTTCCACCACCCGATTTCTGCTGAGAGTAATCATAGATACCTGTCCTAGTCTTCTTATAGTCCTTATCATGTTCCCTAAGCTTGTCTCCCATAACCTGATGGGCATGAGTCATAAGCCTAGAGATGTTCATATCTTCAAGCAACATAGCGTTTCGACACTTTGTTTTCACTAAGTAGGATACCCTATACATAAACTTATTCATTTGTGCCCTTTGATAGGCAACCATGTGAGGAGCATACCTGGAGAGTTGGGTGAACTTGAGTCTGTACTCTTGGAATTACATGCTACCTTGCCCCAAATTCATGAACTCTTGAGCTTTTGCCTCCCTCAACTCTCTTAGGAAGAACCTGTCCAGAAAAGTTTCATTAAAACACTCCCAAGGATATGAACTACATTTGTACCCCTGTTTTCTTTCCCTTGAGTAAACCCGATGTGAGATACATCTTTAAGCTGGTAAGATGCCAACTCTACCTTATCATTACCAGTCACTTGCATCACTCCAAAAATCTTCTTGACCTCATCAATGAAGTTCACGGGATTCCCACCAACCTGAGACCCTAGAAACTCAGGTAGCTTCATCATAAAAATATCATGAACTCTAGTTGTAGCTCACCCAACGTTAGTGTCAGTAGGAACTGGGCCTGTTGATTGTTCTGGTTGGTCACATTCTGAGGCAAAAGTTGAATGGCATTCTGGAATTCTGCATTCAAAACCTCTTGGTCTGGAACTGGAGGAAGTGCGTTAGCATTGCGAACATATACATTCCTTGGGTAAGCTCTACAAGGAGGCATGGTCTGAAACACATAAGGATGGATTAGAAAGGATATCATACCAACGCATGATCAGAATATCAAGAAAGTGAAGTTTTTCTTAAAACATTTCATAGCCTCCCTCTTATTAGATGTGGTGCACTTCACACCCATTAAAATGACTGTATTTAGTGCAACTTTTCAGACATCCTAGGACACTTAAACCTAATGCTCTGATACCAAATTTGTCACACCCCGAGGATACCCCCAGGACGTGGACACAGGACCTAGGAGTACTTGAAAGGTACTGAACATACATGGAAGAATAAAACTGAATCAAACATATAACTGAACAAAGCGATAAAGCAATGATATAATCTTCAACAAGATAAATATGCTAAACATGTTGAATATGAACTAACTGAATGTAGTGACCAAGTTTATAACATACTGAAACTGAATACCGAACTGTAACTGATAACCTGGTCAATACACTAGAATCTGTTTGTGAGAGCTATTAATAACCGACATAAACCACATGAGCTAAATGTGGAGTCCGATGTATACGCTCCATCGAGAGGACCCAATATACCTTGCCAAGGTTATAGAGGCATGACTGGCGTGATCACTAAGTATAATGCCCACAGAGCGGACCTACCTATGGGGGCACAATGTTCTGGGACTGTGAGGGTGACTGACCCTAGTTCCACTCGGTATTAAGCATACTCCATATAGAATGTATAAAATACGACATAACTGACATAAACTAGATACCTCGATATTCTGAAATGCTAACTGAAAATACAACATTAATGTACTGATAATGGAACATTCTTCACTGGAGCATGTAAATCTGTGTAAACTGGCCTAGCAAGTGTAATTCATGACCTAAACAAATCTACACAACTATGGTTCTGAATTTCATTCAAGGATTTAGCAACATAGTTACGAAAACATAATATTCTGATTAGCATTAATCTAATAGCTAAATAAATGCAAAACTATGAAGTTGTAGAAACCCTAAGTCTAAACATGATATAGAGAATCAAGAATCAGACTGAATTCTAGGGACATACTGGATGAAAGGAATACAATAGTGAAATCCCTCATACCTTGCGACAAAATTCACAGAGAAATCTTTCAATTTTGGGGCTGGAACTGAAGAAAACTTGATGCGTTCTTGGAGACGGCTTGGTCGACTCTTTCTCCTTCTTTTCGATCAACTTGAATAGTTTTTGGAGAATGAGTTTACTAGGGTAAGTTCAAATTAAGTTACAAAGCTAAAACTGACTAAAACGACGTGGTTTAGGGGTCCAATGCATAGGGAAAATACCAAACGAACCCTGAATTAAAAGCTATCGGGGCCAACCAATGGAATAACCGACGGGCCGTGGATGGATCGACTGTCTGTATTTGTCAACCGTCGTTTGCCTTCAGAGACTGGGTTCTGGGGATCTCGATCCACGGACCATGACCACGGCCTGTGGTTTGACCTATAGTGTATGGGTCCGGCTGTGGGTCGACCATTAGAATAATTTTCTGGGGAAGGGTTGCATGTGGCCATCCACGAACCCCACCAACGGTTCGTGGTTGGCCCCATTGGTGGCTCCTGCACATTTTGAAATTTTCTGCATTTTTGGTTATCTAGGATACGGGGTAATATAGTCACGCCCCGAGCCTACACCCTGGACGCGACTGGCACTCGAGAACCAGTTTTGGCCCCAAGCGAACCATTGGCCTGACTCAACTCTCAGCAAAAGACTTACTCAACATAAGATGAACTCAAATTTAAAGCTTAAACTCAAATGTTTCAAATGATTAACTCAAAATATAATAGAATATTCAACTAGCCAGAAATAGGCAACTCAAGTCTTTAAAACATTTAACAAATTAAATGAAACAGACTTCTCAAACTCTACTGACTATCTATGAAGCCTCTAAATGACAAAGATGGAAATCGAGACAAGACCCACTACATCTGTAAAACCCCAAAAATTTACTTTCCAAATCTAAATCATTTGTCTTGAATATATGAGATTGAAACGGGTGATGTACTACTTGATCATGTATTTTTAGGTTCTTTACCAAGTGTATAAAGGGTATCGAAAGTGATTTGGAATCATAAGGGACCTCTAACACTAAATCAAGTTCAAAGTCTTTCTACCAACTTTGTTTTTCACATAAGTGTATGCAAGGTTCAAATTCAAACGATAATATCTCTTAGAATATGCATAGTCATGCAGCTCATAACCTATCAACTTAAAGGTCTATGAGTCTTCTTTTCAATGCCACAAAGTTTGCATCAATTTGAGTTTGGAGTAAAAAGTTATGTGTATTTTACTAAACACAATCTTGCCACGCGCCGGCTTTGCGGCCGAGGAATTTTCCATGCGGGCGCGCGGTGAGGCAGTAGCTACTGCCTTCTTGCGTGGTTGGCTGCATGCCTGAGGCATTTTCTTCACCGACGCGCGGGTGTCTGTATCTTTTAAAAAAAACCAAATACGTAGTTCACCTCCTTAGTTCATAAATTTACCATAGAAAAAGAAGATTTAAAGAAACTAACTTCCTCCAAAGTTCATCCATCATCCAACATAAGATTTTTCCATAGAACTTCATAATTCCTTCATCTTAACATGACTTAATATCTCCTACTCATAAAATACATAGATTTTTCAAGAAAATTCCTCAAGAACTCAGCTCTAACGTTCACATCGCAAGACGAGCGACTCATCACCTACCTCAAGAAGGCTTTTAAGTGGATCCATCAGTTCAATTGCATTCTATACTCCGGCAAGGTATAGGGAGGCTCTGGCAACGTGTTTAAGACGATGTATCATCACAAGGCTCATATTGATGGTTGTTGGTTAGAGAAACTCCCCAATAAAGTAAAGTAAAGTATATTTTTATTTAAACATTTCAGTTCAGTATTTACTATTATTGCATTCCTACAATAAGAGCTTAAATGATTTTCATCATGATTTATACTATATATAAGTTGAGTTATTTACTACCTTTCAATTCAGTTATTTGTGTTATTCGGCTCTATTACATACTCGTACATTCAATGTACTGATGGCATTTGACATGCATTGTTTCATGGTGTAGATTTAGGTACTTAGGATCATTAACAAGAGACCTGTTGAGATCACATCATCCACTTATCAGCTTTTGGTGAGGCCTCCTTGCTTTTGGAGGACTCTAGTGTAAGATTTGTTAGACGTAATGCTTTGAGTTGTCGTGGGTCTTTTCCCCACACCTATTTTTATACACTAGAGAATTAATAGATAGACAGTCTTGGTCAGTCTTGCAATATTCATGTTCAAAAATTTTATTTAAACTTTATGTTTAATACTCATTATTTTCATATAAATTTTAAGATTTAATAAGTTGTTTTTAAATAATTTTTTAGTTTTGATGCTTGAATTAGTCTTCCTCCTATAGTCAGCAAGGATGAGGGTTCTCTTGGGGACCAACAATGGTTCTCAAGTACCGTTCACGTCCAGGGTGTCGGCTCGGGTTGTGACAAACTTGGTATCAGTGCACATAGTACAAGTATCATAGGGTGTCTATGAAGTCGTGTTAGAAGATTTTTATTTATTGTTGTGAGGGCCCCACTTTTATAATAAGAGACTATCGACATTTATTAATATAAGTTTCCCTTCTTTCATACTTTAGATCGTGCGATAGAGTTGTCTTCTAAGAATCTTATTCTGACTCGTGTGTTTCTCAAATCCGTTCTACTAGCCCCTCTAGGTGGTTGAAATAGCAATGTACAGATCCTTATTGAAGAGTTACTCTCAAATAAAGTCTTCAAAAGGTCAAGAGATTGTAGAGGGGCTTGAGAGAAGCCTATTATTGTGTATTAAGGGTATTGATTTGAAAGAATGCACCGTTATTAAGATGAATCATGTGTTTGAGAAAAAAAAACGTGTTTTTAGATTCTCTTCTCCAAACCTTGTTTTAGGTAATACCCTTTAAGAAGAAAGTACGTTTTAAAATGGTTGAATAGTATTGTTGGAGGATAGATAATATGATTTGCGATAGTATAAGCCAGTAATAGTAGAACTGCTCATAGTTAAAATTATGTATTTGGAAGTGTAGTAAATTAAGAGATAGGGATATGTATTGAGTAGAGTATGTAACTTGTACCTATGGACCTAGTAACTCATTAATAAGGAGTTTTCCCCTTATGTGTGGGCTAAGGAATAGTAATTTTGTGTGGATTTCAAGATAGAAGTTAGATGAGTAGTTGTTGGTTAGGATGAATTAGGGTATACGTAAAGAAGAAGTGAGTTTATATTGATGTTTCATTATGTTAGTGAAGATCAAATATAAGTGTTGAATAGAAGAGCAGAGTATTCATGAGGTGATAGATCCGAGTTAGGCTTATGATTTTTGAAGGGAGAGCCCATGATATTTAGAAGGTTATAGAACCAATTAGGAAATTATTTATAATGAGTTGGTAAATAATATGTAGGTTGTAAAAGACAATATGTTGATAGGTTGTAATTAGATAGAGTATAAGGCAAGAATCCACTATTTTGTCATAGGGTTTTAGGAGTCAATATTTTATTGATTTTATCTACTAGTTGTGAATTAGTGTAACATATGAGAAATGGTTAGTGTCCATGTTTAGTAGTAGACACTAAGCTTGAATATGAGGCGAGTGTCATGATAAAAAAAAAATGGCATCAAGGTGGCGATGATGTTAGTTTTGAGATTTGATCTGGTAGATTTGACATAGAGTAGGTGAGGAATCAAGGTGTTACTTTTCGATAAATGTGAGTTTTACAAGTGTGGTATTATGACCCTTATTTGAGAAAAATAAAATGTGGCTAAGTCATTATATTATCCAGAGCATTAAAAGGTGTACCCGATATCGTATGTAGTCATACTATGTTTTAATTAAATTTATGATGTTCTATATACGCCTAGATAGCATATAAGATTTATCAATATTGAGTAGGCTGAAGTAAGCATTATTCATTACTTTTAAAAGTTTGTTCGGAGAGATCATATATAGTCAATGATGAGCCTCTTAAATAAAGTTCAAGTTTCCTCCAATTAGGTAGATATGAACTTGGAAGGAAGGTATTAGTGGGCTAAGAAGGAGAAGTCAAACTATTAGATAAGTGGATTCATAAGTCAATATGGGTAACACTTATAGAAAGACTTGTATATGAGCAGAAATAAGTTAAGAGAAGCAGCTTAGAAAGAACCTAGAAGGAATTTTAGAAATTGCACATGAGAGTTTTGTAGACATGAGATTAGTATTTTGTCGAGTATTAGAAAAAATCAAATATAGACTAGTTTAGAAAAAATGGAATAGATCCATAACTTTATAGTATTACCTTCAGACCTAAGGGAGAGATCATAAGATCAGAAACCAAGTCAAGTCTTAAGAATTAGATAGTGATGTGTTCAGAAGAGTTATAGTGTTATATCATTCCTTTCATACTCTAGCGTATTCCTCAAAGTTCAGTCATTAGAACATGTTGTTGATGTTTCTAAACTAGAATTGTGTCCACGATATATGCCCATACAGTTCAAATAGATTCACATCTATACTCAGTTCCCATATGAAGGGGCAAAACTTTTAGCTCATTGATCAGAATCTTACTCTATAAAGTTATGGATATGGGCCTCATGACATGATACTTTTCATATAAGCAATCATGTCTCATAGTATGCTCAGTCTCATGAGTTAATGACTTACTCTCAATGGATAGCACTAAAATATTACGGCATGCATATTCTTATATCATATTTATCAAATGAATCGTGATGATGATCTTTATCCCTAAGCTCTTTCAGTGGTCCTTTTTAGTTTTGAGAGTGATGTTGTTGTTAGTAGATGTGTGATGATAGATAGGAGAGGTTTGATATTTTTTATTGAGGTAGTGGTGGTAATCTTATTCCATCTCAAGTTATAAATGTGGAGGAAGAAAGAGATGAGGTTTTATAATGAGTAATAGTTAGATGAGAGTAATTAGTTGGTTTCCTGTAGTAATGCATGGAATTTCAGTTGATAGAGATGATAGGAAGGTGGAAAAGTTTTAGATGAGTTGGTTACCTAGAATCCCATGAAGTGAGTATAGTAATAAGCTTGAATGTGGTGTTGAAAGTAAGTAGATGATTGCATTATTCGACTAATGGATTCTTGATTTGAACTTGAGGTCTGTTGAATGAGGTGGTAAGAAGAAATAGGATTGTTGCAATGAAAGTGTCGACATGTATAGATCATGAGAGTGTGATTTAGATTAGTATGATCGTTTTATGGCTAGCACCTTGTTATTTAGAGTTAGGCTCGAAACAGTACGGTAAGAGTGAGCGTGCAATTGGACATAGATCTTGTAAGATTAGTTTTATACCCTTGTAGGAGCTATGATTTGCAGCTAATGAGGTATAGTATTCATAAATTAGGGTGTTGTTCAAAGGTGTTGCAAGACGTGGAAGATAGAAGTCGTATCTTTTATGGCATAGTAGTCCTACTCTATTATTACTTAGTGCCCAGATACCCTTCTTTCATGTGATATAGTTTCAGTTCGAGCGTGGCTATGTTCATATCGTTCGTGACTTATGTGACATAGACGGATTAAAACTCTCAGTATGAATCAGTTCTTCCTGAGTTAATAAGTAAGTTCAGAAGTCAAAAATATAGTAAGAGTAACTCTTTTTCCTTTCCATACTCAGTTTACCTGTCATTCGAGGACGAATGATCCCAAGGGGGTGATATTGTAAGACCCCAAAAATTAACTTTACGAATCCGAATCATTAATCTTAAGTATATGAGCTTGAAACGGGTGATGTAATACTTGATCTATTTGTAGGTTCTTTACAAAGTGTATAGAGGGTATCATAAGTGATTTGGAGTCATAAGGGACCTCTAACACTAAGTCAATTCAAAATCTTTCTACCGGCTTTGTTTTTCGCATTAGTTTATGCAAGGTTAAACTTCAAACGATAATATCTCTTAGAATATGCATAGTTACGCAGATCATAACCTATCAAATTAAAGGTCTATGAGGCTTCTTTCAACGCCACTAAGTTTGCATGAATTGGAGTTTGGAGTGAAAAGTTGTGCCTATTTTACTAGACACTATCTTGCCACGAGCCAGCCGCATGGCTGAGGCATTTTAAGCACGGGCGCGTGGCGAGGCAGTAACTACTGCCTTCCTGCATGGTTGGTTGTGTGTTTGAGGTGTTTTTGGACAGGCGGGTGGGCGTCAGGGTATTTTAAAAACACCCAAATACGTAGTTCACCTCCTTAGTTCATAAATTTACCCTAGAAAGAGATGTTTTCAAGAAACTAACTTCCTTCAAGGTTCATCCATCATCCAAGGTAATATTTTTTCCATCGAACTTCATAATTCCTTCATCTTAATATGGAATAATATCTCCTACTCATGAAATTCATAGATTTTTCAAGAAAGCTCCTGAAGAACTAATCTCTAAGGTTCAAGAAACAAATTCTTGTAATATAATTTATCCAAAGACCTCACCTCTCTCAACAATTTAGAGCATAAGTCCATTCATAGTGTTGGACTAGTTCGTCCTCACGCCTTACATCTCAATTCTGTTAGTAGCAAGTTGAATCTAGGGTTCTACCCTCAATTTTATGAAATTATTGATATGAGTTATGTTCTTTTGATGAATTCTAAATTCTTATATTATGAGATTGCTATATTATGTGCATTGATAACCTTAAGTTATTTTTCAATCTTATATTTCACATGAACCCTAGTTGATGAGATTTTTATTGAATTTTTTTTGTGCATTAGTTTTAAAATTTTAAAGTGAGTTCCAGAATATTTTTAAGATATCTTTTGAGAAGAGTTTAAGTGAGCACAAATGGTTGCAAAAGTATTATTTTCATATTGAGAAAAGAACTACTATTTTTTAGAAGAGAATAAACAATTTTTGAAAGAATTTCAGCCAGATAAAGAGAAGTTCAGTTAACCCTTAAAGAAGATATTATTTTTTTCACATTGAAAAGAAAGTACTACTTTCAGAAAAGTATTAAGAGTTTTCACAAAGATTGAGTACAGTTCATATACCTCTTAAAGAGGCCCTTTTGAGTAATTATCTCATGAACCCAGTGAGTATTTTACATGAGCATACATATATATATTTAGGAGTAGTATTGAGCACCAATAAGGGGGAGAGTTCAGACAACTCATAGCATCCATAAACTACATAGCTAGTGTAGATAGAATCACACGCAAGATGGGAGACTCCTCACCTGCCTCAAGAAGGATTTTTAGTGGATCCATCAGTTCAATTGCGTTCTATACTCCGACAAGTTATAGGGCGACTCTGGCAACGTGGGTAAGACGTTGTCTCATCGCAAGGCTCATAGTGATGGTTGTCGGTTAGAGAAACCCCCCCAATAAAGTAAAGTATATTTTTATATATACATTTTAGATCAGTTTACTATTATTGCATTCCTACAATAAGAGCTTAAATTATTTCTATCATGATTTATACTATATATCATTTGAATTATTTTAAGCCTTTCAGTTCAATTATTTGTGTTATTCAGACCTATTACACAGTCGTATATTCAATAAACTGATGTCATTCGACCTGCATCATTTCATGGTCCAGATTCAGGAAGTTAGGATCATTATCAAGAGACTCGTTGAGATCATATTATCCGCTTATCAGCTTTTGGTGAGGCCTCCTTGCTTTCAAAGGACTCTAGTTTATGATTTGTTATATGTAATGCATTGAGGTGTCGTGGGTCTTTTACCAGATGTATATTTATACACTACAGGCTTTATAGATAGACAATCTTGGTCAGTCATGCAGTATTCAGTTTAAGATATTTTATTTAAACTTTATGTTTAATACTCAATATTTTTAGATAAATTTTAAGATTTAATAAGTTGTTTTTAAATAATTCTTTAGTGTTTATGCCTGAGTTAGTCTTCCACCTGTAGTTGGCCAGGATGAGGGTTCGCTTGGGGACCAACAATGGTTCTCAAGTTCCTACAACGTCTAGGGTGTAGGCTCAAGTCGTGACAAATATCCTAGGATGTCTATGAAGTCGTGTCATTAGAATCTTTTTTATGGTTGTGGGGGCTCCACTTCTATAAATAAGGGACTCCAGACATTTAAGAAAGAGATTCCTTTCTTTCCTACTTTAGATTATGCGATAGAGTTTTCTGCTAAGAATTTTATTCAAACTCGTGCGTTTTTCAAATTCGTTCGACTAGATCTCATACTCTAGGTTGTTGAAATAGCAATGTCCACATCCTTATTGAAGACTTACTCTCAAATAAGGTCTTCAGAAGGTCAATAGATTGTAGAGGGTCATGAGGGAAGACTATTAGTGTGCATTAAGTGTATTGATTTGAAAGAATGTGTCGTTATTCATATGAATCGTGCTTTTGAGCCAAAAAGAGACGTGATCTAAAATTCTCTTCTCCAAACCTTATTGTAGGTTATACTCTTTAAGAGGGAAGTATGTATTAAAGCAGTTGAGTAGTATTTTCGCCCGATAGATAGTTTGATTTGTGATTGTATGAGCTAGTAATAGTAGAAGTGCCATAGTTAAAATTATGCATTTGGAAGAGTCATATCTTAAGAGATGGGGATAAGTATTAAGTAGAGTATGTAAGTTATATCCATGTACCTAGTAAGTCATTAATGAGGAGTTTTTCCCTTATGTGTGGTCTAAGGATTAGTAGTTTTGTGTGGATTTCATGATAGAAGTTTGAGGAGTAGTTGTTGGTTAGGATGAATAAGAGTATGCGTTAACAAGAAGTGAGTTTATTTTGATGTTTCATTATGTTATTGAAGATCAAACATAAGTATTGAATAGAAGAGCAGAGTATTCATGAGGTGATAGATCCAAGTTAAGCTTATGCTTTTTGAAGGGAAAACCCATGATATTCAGAAGGTTATAGAACCAATTAGGAAATGATGTATAACGAGTTGGTCAATATTTTGTAGGTTGTGAAATAGAATATGTTGATAGGTTGTAATTAGATAGACTATAAGACAAGAATCCACTATTTTGTCATGAGGTTTTAAGAGTCTAGTGTTTTATTGATTTTATCTACTAGTTGTGAGTTAGTGTAAGATATGAGAAATGTTTGTTGTCCATGTTTATTACTAGACACTAAGCTTGAATTGGAGGCGAGTGTCATGATAAAAAAAAATGGCTACACGAGGGCAATGACGTTAGTTTTGAGATTTGATCTTGTATATTTGAGATCGAGTAGGTGAGGAATCAAGATGTTACTTTTTGATAAATTTGAGTGGTACAAGTGTGGTATTATGACCCTTATTTGAGAGAAATAAAGTGTGGTTAAGTCATTATATTATCAAGAACATTAAGAAGTATACCTGAGATTATATGTAGTCAGACGAGTTTTTAATTAAATTTATGATGTTTCAATGTGCGCATAGATAGTATATAAGGGTTATAAATATGGAGTAGGCTGATGTAAGCATTATTTATTACTCTTAGGAGTTTGGTCGGAGAGATCATATAGAGTCGATGATGGGCCTCTTAAATAAAGTTCAACTTTACTCCAATTAGGTAGATATGAACTTGGAAGGACGATAGTAGTTGGCTAAGAAGGAGAAGTCAAACTATTAGATTAATTGGATTTATAAGTCAATATGGGCAACAATTATAAAATGACTTGCATATGAGCAAAAGGACGTTGAGAGAAGTAACTTAGAAAGAAGTCAGAATGAATTTTAGTTTTTGCACATGAGAGTTTTATAGACATGAGATTAGCATTTTCCCGAGTATTACAGTAAATTAAATATAGACTAGTTTAGAAAAAATGGAATAGATCCATAGCTTTAAAGTATTAGCTTTAGACCTAAGGGAGAGATCATAAGATGAGAAACCAAGTCAAGGGTTAAGAATATGATAGTGATGGGTTCAGAAGAGTTATAATGTTATATAATTTTATTCATACTCTAGCATATTCCTCAAAGTTTAGTCATTACAACATCTTGTTGATGTTTCTAACACTAGAATTGTGTCCACGATATATGCCCATACACTTCAAACAGATTCACATGTATGCTCAGTTCCCAGAATAAGGGGCAAAGCCTTTAGCTCATTGATCTCAATCTTACTCCATAAAGTTATGAATGTCAGCCTCATGATACAAACCTATTCATATAAGCATTCATGTGTCATTGTATGCTCAGTCTCGTGAATTCATCACTTACTTTCAATGTATATCAACAAAATATTACGTCATCCATATTCTTATATCATATTTCTCAAATAAATCATGCTTATGATCTTTCTCCCTAAGCTCTTTTAGTGATCCTTTTTAGTCTTGAGAGTGATATTGTTGTTAGTAAATTTTTGATGATAGATATGAGAGGTTTGATGTTTCTTATTGAGGTAGTGGTGGCAATCTTATTCCATCTAAATTGATAAATTTTGAGGAATAAAGAGATGAGGTTTTATGATTAGTAATATTTAGAAAAGAGTAATTAGTTGGTTTAGTGGTGTTAATGCATGGAATTTCAGTGGATATAGATGATATGAAGGTCGAAAGGTTTGAGAGGAGTTGGTTACCTAGAATCCCATGAAGTGGGTATAGTAATAAGCTTATATATGGTGTTCAAAGTAAGTGGATGATTGCATTATACGAATAATGAATTCTTGATTTTAACTTGAGGTCTGTTGAATGAGGTGGTAAGAAGACATAGGATTGTTGCAATGAAAGTGTCGACATGTATAGATCATGAGTGCGTGATTTAGATTAGTATGATCATCTTATGGGTAGTACGTTGTGATTTAGAGTTAGGATTGAACATAGTACGGTAACAGTGAGCATGCAATTAGACTTAGATCTTGTAAGAGTAGTTATATACCCCTGTAGGAGCTATGACTTTCTGCTAATGAGATATAGTATTCATAAATGAGGGTGTGGTTCAGAGGTGTGGCAAGACGTGGAAGCTAGAACTCGTATCTCTTAAGGCATAGTAGTCCTACTCTATTATTACTTAGTGCCCAGATACCTTTGTATCTTGACTTATAGTTTCAGTTAGAGCGTGACTATGTTCACACGCATATCGTTCGTGACTTATGTGCCACAGACGGTTCAAAACCCTCAGTATGAATTAGTTCTTTCTATGTTGGTAAGCAAGTTTAGAAGTCAAAAATATAGTTAGAGTAACTCTTTTTCCTTTCCATACTCAGTTTAACAGTCATTCGAGGACAAATTATCCTAAGGGGGAGATATTGTAACACCCCAAAAATTTACTTTTCGAATCCGAATCATTTTTCTGAAGTATATGATCTTGAACCGGGTGATGTACTTCTTTATCATGTATTTTTAGGTTCTTTACCAAGTGTACAAAGGGTATCAGAAGTGATTTGGAGTCATAAGGGACCTCTAACACTAAGTCAAGTTCAAAGTCTTTCTACTAGCTTTGTTTCTCGCATTAGTTTATGAAAGGTTTAATTCAAATGATAATATCTGCTAGAATATGCATAGTTACGCAGCTCATGACCTATCAAATTTAAGGTCTATGAGTCGTCTTTCCAATGCCACCAAGTTTGCATCAATTGGAGTTTGGAGTAAAAAGTTATGCCTATTTTACTGGACACTATCTTGCCACGCGCCGGACGCGCGGTCGATGCATTTTCAGTGCAAGTGCGGCGAGGAAGCAGCTACTGCCTTCCTGCGCGATTGGCTGCGAGCATGGGTCAATTTCTAAATAGGCGTTTGGGTGTTTTAAAAAACCCCAAATACGTAATTTAGCTTCTTAGTTCATAAATTTACCCTAGAAAGAGAAGTTTTCAAGAAACTAACTACCTCCAAGGTTCATCCATCATCCAAGGTATGATTTTACCATAGAACATCATAACTCCTTCATCTTAACATGAATTAATATCTCCTACTCATGAAATTCGTAGATTTTTCAAGAAAGCTCCTCATGAACTCATCTCTAAGGTTTAAGAAACAAATTCTTGTAATATTTTCATCCAAAGACCTCACCTTTCTCAAGAATTTGGAGTGTATAATGTATGTAAGGTCATTCATAGTGTTGGACTAGTTAATCCTCACGTCGTACATCTCAATTCAGTTAGTAGCAAGTTGAATCTAGGGTTCTACCCTCAGTTTTATGAATTTAATGGTATGAGTTATGTTCTTTTTTTGAATTCTAAAATCTTATATTATGAGATTGCAATATTATGTGCATTGATATCCTTGAGTTATTGTTCATTCTTATATTTCAGATGAACCCTAGTTGATGAGATTTTTGTTGAAATTTTTTGGTGCATTGGTTTTAAAATTTTAAAGTGAGTTCATGAGTATTTTTTATCTATCTTTTGAGAAGAGTTTAAGGGTACACAAATGATTTCAAAAGTATTATTTTCACATTGAGAAAAGAACTACAATTTTTTTAGAAGAAAATAAACAATTTTCAAAAGCATTTCAGTCAGATAAAGAGAAGTTCAATTAACCCTTAAAGAAGATATTATATTTTTCTCATTGAAAAGAGAGTACTACTTTCAGAAAAGTATAAAGAGTTTTTTGAAAGTTTGAGTACAGTTCAGTTACCTCTTAAAGAGGCCCTTTTGAGTAATTATCTCAACCAAGTCAGTATTTTACTTGAGCATACATATATATATTTTGGGAGTAGTATTGAGCACTGATATGGGGAAGACATCAGACAACTCACAACTCCCATAAACTACACAGCGAGCGTAGATAGGATCATACCACAAAATGAGAGACTCATTACCTACCTGAAGAATGCTTTTTAGTTGAACCATCAGTTCAGTTGTGTTCTATACTCCGTCAAGGTATAGGGTGGCTCTAGCAATGTGGGTAAGACGTTGTATCATCACAAGACTCATAGTGATGGTTGTCGGTTAGAGAAACTCCCCAATAAAGTAAAGTATATTTTTATGTATACATTTCAGTTCATTATTTACTATTATTGTATTCCTACAATAAGAACTTAAATGATTTTCTTCATGATTTATACTATATATCAATTGATTTATTGTCACACCCCGAAGCTACCCCCAGAACATGAAAAGAAGACCTAGGATCACTAGTGACCCCAAGCTAACCATGCTGGAACATCATAAGCATACTAGAGTAAACGGAAGTAAAGAATTATGGTGCGGAACATAAATCTTCATGAAAATCAAAAAGATAGGGAATACCCATAAACTATCTGAATATATATAAAAGCTGAGAGTTTAACAGCAACTGAAAAGTCAGACACAATGCTAAAGCTGAATCTACCTATGTTTGAAAATATCCTCTAACTAATTAGAAGTGTTGGGACATACCCCAACTAAGTCTAGCAAAAATTGAAACTAAGACTAAAAGCAAAGGAAACATGTATGTGGTCCTCAGAGAATGAGGACTCACCACTAATGTTGCTGAGATGAAGATCGGGAATCGATCTATATGTGATCTGGAAGTTGAGAACCTAAACCTACATCACGAGAAGATGTAGCGCAGAGTATGCGTCAGTACATAAAAGTGGTTGTGCATGCAGGATAGAATAAAGCTGAACAATATACATAACTGAACGACAGAATATATCTGAGCAATGATAAGAGATAAGCATAATACTATACTAAGAATATTGAACATGAACTAACTGGATGCAATGACCAAGTTTATAACATGCTGAGAATGAAATATGACCGTAACTGATAACATGGTCAATGCAATAGAACCTGACTGTAAGGGAGCTACTAATAACCGACATAAAACCAGATGAGCTAAATGTGGAGTCTGATGTATATGCCTCATCGAGAGGACAAATATACCCTGCCAGAAGTATAGAGGCATGACTGGCGTGATCACTAAAATGTAATGCCTATAGAAGGGACTATTCGGGTACGCTAAACCCTAGTCCACTTGGTATTAAGCTACTCCTAATAAGAATGTATATGTGCAATTTTATGACTGGAATGTGAAGTACTGGATAGCTTGATTACTGACATGCAAACTCTGAGAACGCAATAATTATGACTGGTAATGTGACATTCGTAAACCAAAGCATGTATATCTGAAATAACTGGCCTAGCATGTGTAATTAATGAACTAAAAGAACTACCTAGCTAGGGTTCTGAATTTATGAAAGAATCTACACAAAATGATACAAAAATCATGATAATCTGATTTGGATCATTCTAACAGCTAAAACCCAACAATTTCTAACCTTCAAGAAACCCTAGGTCTATATAATATTAAGGGAATCAAGATTCTGACTGAAATCTGGGGACCTAATGGGTGAAAGTAACCCACTAGTGGATTCCCACATTCCAAGTGATGAATTCCACTAAGAAATCTTTCGATTTTGGGGCTAGATTTAACGAGAACTCGTTGCGTTCTTGAACTAAGGATGCTCAACTTCTTCTCCTTTTTTGTTCTAATTTTCGCTTGATTTTGGTGAATAATTTATTAGGTTAGGTTCTAATTATTTTATTAGGCTAAAGTTGATCAATACCACGTAGTTTAGGGGTTAAAAGAAATAGTGTAGGGGTCCAATGCATAAGGAAAAGACCAAACGACCCCTGAGTCAAAAGTTGTCGGGGTCACCGGCAGACCAGACCAACGGACCGTGAATATACCGATGATCCGTTCTAGTTGGCCGTCGTTTGGCATTAGAGAGTTGATCGTGGGGCCTTGACCCAGGGACCAGGACTACCGTCTGTCGCCTGACCTATGATCCGTTGGTATGGCCGTGGGTCGTGCCTTAGAATAATTTCTGGGCTGATTCTGGGAAGGGTTGCAGGTGGCCATCCACGGACCATCAGGATGGGCCATAGCTCACCCTACGGTTCGTCGGTGGCAACCGTGGGTTGAACCTGAAACTTCTAGAAATATTCTAGTTTGTTTGTTTTCGGCTACGGGGTGTTACATTATCTCCGCCTTGGGAACATTCATCCTCGAATGAACACTACCTAGCTGAATATGGAGGGGAAGACCTGCAACACCACCACTAAACTACGGGAAACTGATTTCTGAATGAACTAAGTTCCAAGAACATGCAAATACATTGAATATGCAAGTACAAACTCAAGGAACATGATACTGAGACTGAATTTTTGCATGAATGACCATAAAACTAAAGAGGAACTATTACCATAAGTTGGAATGGAATCGGAAGGAAAGAGGCGGGGATACTTGGCATTCATCGCTGCATCTGCTTCCCAAGTAGATCCCTCTACAGACTGACTCCTCCACAAAACCTTAACTGAAGTGACTTCTTTGTTTCTCAATCTTTGAACCTGACGATCAAGAATCTCAATTGGTACCTCTTCATATGTGAGACTATTATTCATAGCCACACTTTCAAATGGTACAATAGATGCTGGATCTCCCACAAACTTTTTCAACAATGAAATGTGAAAAACCGGATGCACTGCTTCTAGTTCTGTTGGCAACTCTAACTCATAAGCCACTTTACCAACTTTTTTCAAGATTTTTTAAGGGGTTACATATCTAGCTTCCATTTCTTGCCAAATCTCATCACCCCTTTCATGGGTGACACTTTCAGAAAAACTAAATCATCAACTTGCAACTCTAATTCCCTCCTACTTACATCTGCATAGGATTTCTGGCAACTCTGGGTTGTCTTAAGTCTATCTCTAATGATCTGAACCTTTTCGATAGCGTCATGAACCAAATTTGGCCCTATCAAGACTACTTCACCTACTACAAACCAACCAACTGGAGATCTACATCTATGGCCATACAATGCCTCATAAGGGGCCATTTAAATGCTGGAATGGTAGCTATTATTGTAGGCGAACTCTACAAAAGGAAGGTGATCATCCCAACTACCCTAGAAATAGATCACACAAGATTTCAACATGTCCTCTATGGTCTGAATTGTACGCTCTTCCTGATCATCCGTCTGTGGATGAAATGATGTGCTAAGATTAACCTGAACTCAAGACCTTTCCGAAATGACTTCGAGAAATGAGAGGTAAATTGAGGAACTCAATCTGAAATGATAGACAAAAGAACCCCATGCAACCTGACTATCTCATTAATGTAAAAGTTGACATTGTCCTCCGACGAATCTGTAGTCTTAACAGTCAAAAAGTGCAGATTTAGTAACTCTGTCAATTATCACCCAAATGGAGTAATGTTGTCTGTGAGTATGAGGCAAACCTGTAATGAAGTCCATGTTGATCACTTCCCACTTCCAAGTAGGAATGTTGATCTCTTGAGTCATACATCCTGGTTTCTGATGTTCTACCTTCACTAGCTACCAATTGGGGCACTTAGCCACAAAATCCGCTATATCCCTTTTCATACCATTCCACCAATAGACTTCCCGCAGATCGCGGTACATCTTAGTGGCACCTTCATGAATAGAATACCTGGAGTTAAGGGCTTCTACAAGAATCTACTGTCTCATCTCACCCACCTTAGGAACACATAATCGACCTTGATAGCGAGGCACACCATCTACTCCTTGGGAGAAAACCTCAACTGTCTAGTGATGAACTGTACCATTTAGTTGAAGCAATATCATATCACTGTCTTGTTTTTCCTTAATCTCCGCAACTAATGAAAATTTTGCCCCATTCAGAACTGTTACACCACCATCTGATATGCTCATAAGACAAACTCCTAAGCAGGCAAGTCTGTGTACATCTTTCGCTAGTTCCTTTCTTTCTTCCTCAATATGTTATACACTACCAATATATAGTCTACTAAGAGCATCTGCTACTACATTGGCCTTACCAAGATCGTAATGCTCACTCATATCATAATCCTTGAGGAACTCAAGTCATCTCCTCTGGCGAAGATTCAACTCTTTTTCGATGAACACATACTGAAGGCTCTTATGGTCTATGAACAACTCTATGTGAACATCATACAAGTAATGTCTCCAAATCTTAAGTGCAAACTCCACTGCTGCAAGCTCGAGGTCACGAGTTGGATAGTTCTTTTTATGCACCTTAAGTTCTCTAGAAGCATAAGTTATAACCTTACCTCTCTGCATCAACACACAACCTAGGACGACTCTGGATGCATCACAATAGATAACATAACTGTCTGAACCCTCTTGTAGAGTCAAAATGGGAGTTGTAGTCAACCTAGTTTTTAGGTCTGTGAAGCTTTTCTCATAATCATCTCACCACTGAAACTTATCTTTTTTCTGAATCAACTTAGTCAATGGAGAGGCTATGGATGGAAATCCTTCCACGAACCTTCTATAATAACCCGCTAGAACCAAGAAACTTCTGATATCTATAGGAGAGGTAGGTCTGGGCCATTGTTTCACTGCTTCTATTTTTTGGGAATCTACTTGGATCCCTTTGCTAGACATAATATTCCCAAGGAAAGCAACATATTGAAACCAAAACTCACATTTGCTAAACTTAGCAAATAACTGGCGATCTTTGAGAGTTTGCAGGACAACCCTCAAATGATTTGCATGTTCTTCCTCATTCCTAGAGTAAATGAGGATATCATGCATAAAGATGATAACGAACAAGTCCAAATACTGCTTGAACACTTTATTCATCAAATACATGAAAGTTGTAGGAGCATTGGTTAGTCCAAATGACATAACTACAAATTCATAATGACCATACCAAGTTCTGAAGGTTGTTTTAGGGATGTCACTATCTCTTACTATAAGTTGATGATAATCATTCTGAGGTATATCTATGAGAAATGACTAGCACCCTGAAGTTGGTCAAACAAGTCATCAATCCTGGAGATGGGGTACTTATTCTTGATTTTGACTTTGTTCAACTGCTGATAGTATATGCATATTCTAAGAGAACCATCTTTCTTTTTCACGACAACACTGGTGCACCCTATGGGGAAATACTTGGTCTTATGAAGCCCTTATCTAGAAGGTCTTTCAACTGCTCTTTCAATTCCTTAAGCTCAGCAGGAGCCATTCAATAAGGAGGAATAGAAATAGGAAGGGTATTTGGAAGAATCTCAATTCCTAAGTCGATTTCCCTTTCGGGAGGAACTCTGGGAATATATTCTAGAAACACTTTTGGGAACTCATTAACTATAGGAACTGACTCAAGAGTTGGGGTTTCTAAGCTTGAATCCTTAACCCGAACTAGATTGTAGAGATAACCTTTAGAAATCATCTTTCTGGCCTTAAGGTAAGAAATGAATCGATCCATAAGCGTAAAACTATTACCCTTCCATTCTAAGATTGGTTCATCTGGAAACTGAAAACAAACAATCCTAGTTCTATAATCAATTGAGGCATAACAGGAATGTAATCAATCCATGTCTAGAATGATATCAAAATCTACCATTTCTAACTGTACAAGATCTGCTGAGGTGACTTTCTGAGAGACTGTGACATGGCAATTTCTGTATACCCGTCTAGCAATAATTGGGTCACTGACTGGAGTAGAGAATGAGAAGAGTTCTGATAGATTTTCTAGACTAACATTGAAGTTGGCTTCTATATAAGGAGTTACAAAGGAAAGAGTAGCCGCCGGATCTAACAAAGCATAAACATTTAAGTTAAAACCTCGTAACGTACTAGTGACTACATGAGGAGAATCTTTCTGATACTAGTGAGCCTGAAGTGCATACAACCTATTTTGGCACTGTCCGCCACTTGTACCAGATGAGTGACCTTGTTGAGTTGGGCGACCTGCTGGTGCTGCTGAAGTTGTGGACTGATCTCTACCATTATTTCCCCCTTGACCCTATATAACAGAAGGACAATCTCTTAACACGTGACCAGAATGACCATACCCAAAGCATTCTTCCTTTCCTGCAAGACACTCGCCCAGATGGTTCTTACCACACTTTGGACTAGTTGGGTAGGTTATGGTGCCTGAAATACTCCTTTTACACTAACAGCCTGATACCCTACCTTTTTTATCCTGTCGGAACTTGGGGGATGGAACACTAGCTGATGAAGGTGCTGGAGTTGAAGACTTTTGCTGAAACTGCGAGCAATTTCCACCACCTGATTTCTGTTGAGGATACTCATAGTTGCTTGTTCTAGCCTTCTTATTATCCTTAGCCTGTTCCCTAAGCTTATCATCCTCAACCTGCTCTGCATGAGTCATGAGCCTAGAGATGTTCATATTTTCCAGCAACATGGCATTTCTACGCTTTGTCTTCACTAGGTCGGATACCCCATATTGAAACTTGTTCATTTGAGCCCTAGAACCGGCAACCATGTGAGGAGCATACTTGGAGAGTTGGGGGAACTTGAGCCTATACTCTTGGACTATTGTGTTACCTTGCCTCAAATTCATGAACTCCTAAGCTTTTGCCTCCCTCAACTCTCTTGGGAAGAACCTGTCCAGAAAAGTCTCACTAAAGCATTCCCAAGTGATAGGAGATGCATTGATACCCCTGTTCTCTTTCCATTGAGTAGACCAGATATGAGTTACATCCTTAAGCTGGTAGGATGCTAACTCCACCCTATCATTCCCAATTACTTGCATCACTCCAATGATCTTTTTAACCTCATCAATAAAATTCTAGAGATTCTCACCAACTTGTGACCCTAGAAACTCAGGTGGATTCATCCTAAGAAAATCACACTCTAGCTGCAGCTGACCCATGATTAGCATTAGTAGGAACCGGGACCTGCAGATTGTTCAAGTTAGTCACACTCTGAGCAAAAAGCTGAATAGCATTCCAAAACTCTGCATTTGAAACTTTCTGGTCTAGGACTAGAAGAGTTGTGTTTACGTTGCAGGCATTTTTTCTGTATGCTCTACAAGAAGGCATGATCTGTAATGCATAATGGCGAGTTAGAAGAAGGAATAAGATCATACCTTACGCACCATGAGAGTAACAAAAAATTTAGGTTTTCCTAAAACACTTCGTAGCCTCCTTCTCATTAGATGTGGTGCACTTCACACCCATGAAAAGGACTATACTTAGTTCTTATTTTGAGACATCCTAGAATACTTAAGCCTAGTCCTGTAATACAAAGTTTGCCATGCCCCGAAACTACCCCACGACGCGGACACGAGTGACCCCAAGCTAACCCTGCTCGCACATCATAAGCATACAAGAGTAAACTGAAGTAAATAAATACGGTGTGGAAGCTAAATCTTTATGAAAACTGAGCAGATGGGGAATACCCATAAACTATTTGAATATACATAAAAACTGGAGTTTTAACAACAACTAAAAACTCAAACTCAATGATAAAGATGAATCTAACTATTTCTGAAAATAGCCTCTAACTGACTAGAAGTGTAAGGACATACCCCAACTAAATCTAGAAAGAACTAAAACTAAGCCTAAAGGCAAAGGAAACATGTATGTCATCCTCGGAGAATGAGGATTCACCACTAATGATGTTGAGCTAAAGATCGGGAATCGATCTATGCATGATCTGGAAGCTAAGAACATGAACCTACATCACAAGAAGATGTAGCATAGAGTATGCATCAGTACTTGAAAGGTATTGAGCATGCAGGATAAAATAAAAATGAAAAATAAACATAACTGAACCAAAGCATATATCTGAGCAATGATAGGAGATAAGCATGATACTATACTGAGAATACTAAACATGAAGTAACTGAATGCAATGACCAAGTTTATAACATATTGATACTGAAATCCGAATGTAACCAATAACATGGTCAATGCAATAGAATCTCAATGTAAGGGAACTACTAATAACCAAAATAAAACCACATGAACTAAATGTGGAGTCCGGTGTATACGCCCCATCGAGAGGACCGAATATACGCTGCCAGAGGTATAGAGGCACGACTGGCGTTATCACTAAAATGTAATTCCCAGAGAGGGACTTATAAATCTACAAATGCACGTAGTTTTGGGACTATTTGAGTAAGTTGAACCGTAGTCCACTCGATATTAAGCTACTCTCAATTAGAATGTATATAAGCAATTTTATGACTGAAATGTGAAGTACTGGATAGCTCAATTACTGACATGCAAACTCTGAGAATGCAACAATTATGACTGATAATGTGACATTCGTAAACCGAAGCATGTATATCTGAAATCACTAGCCTAGCAAGTGTAATTCATGAACTAAAAGAACTACATAACTAGTGTTCCGAATTTATGAAAGAATCTACACAAAATGATATAAAAATCATGATAATCTTATTAGGATAATTCTGACAGCTAAAACCCAACAATTTATAACATTCAAGAAACCCTAGGTCTAGATAATATTAAGGGAATCAAGATACTGACTAAAATCTAGGGACCTAATGGGTGAAAGGAACCAATTAGTGAAATCACACATACCTGGTGATGAATTCCACAGAGAAATCTTTTGATTTCTGGGCAGGAACTGACAAGGGCTCATTGTGTTCTTGAACTAGGGTTGCTCGACTTCTTCTCCTATTTTGTTCTAATTTTCACTTGATTTTGGTGAATAGTTGATTAGGTTAGGTTCTAATTAGTTTACTAGGCTAAAGCTAATCAAAATCATGTACTTTAGGGGTTAAACGACATAGTTTAGGGGTCCAATGCAAAAGGAAAAGACAAAACGACCCCGGACTTAAAAGTTGTTGTGGTCACCGACGGACTGTGAATGGAAAGACGGTCCATTCTGGTTGGCCATCATTCAGCTTTAGAGAACAAATCCTGGGACCTCGATCCATGGACTAGAACCACGGTCCATGGGTTTGGCCAAATTTATGGGCTGATTCTGGGGAGGGTTGCAGGTGGCCATATTACAAACCACCAGGACGAGCAGTGGGTCACCCTATGATCCGTGGGTGGAAACCGTGGGTTGCACCTAAAACTTTTGGATATCTGTTGGTTTGTCTGTTTTCGGATACGAGGTGATTCAGTTATTTTCTGCCTTTCAGTTCAGTTATTTTTGTTATTCAACCCTATTATATACTCGTACATTCAATTTACTGATGTCATTCGACCTGCATCATTTCATGGTGAAGATTCAGGTACTTAGGATCATTAAAAAAAAGACCCATCGAGATCACATAATCCGCTTAGCAGCTTTTGGTGAGGCCTCCTTGCTTTCAGAGGATTCCAGTTTTTGATTTGTTCGACGTAATGCTTTGAGTTGTCGTGGGTCTTTTTCCCATACCTATCTTTATATACTAGAGGCTTCATAGATAAACAGTCCTGGTCAGTTTGCAGTATTCAATCTTAGATATTTTATTTAAACTTTATGCTTAATACTTAGTATTTTTAGGTAAATTTTAAGATTTAATAAGTTGCTTTTAAATAATTCTTTAGTTTTGATGCTTGCGTTAGTTTTCCACATCTAGTCAGCAAGGATAACGGTTCGCTTGCAGACCAGCAATGGTTCTCAAGTGCCGGCCACATCCAGGGTGTAGGCTTGGGTCGTGACAACATCCTAACAAAACTTCAAAAGTAAATGGAATCCTCGGGAAGCAATGAGGCTCAGAAAAGCTAACTCGGACTGCAAGTGGAATCAACGAAGTGCCTGTTGATGACCCTGGTTACCTATATTTACATTATGAAAGATGCAGGCCACATGGTGTCAGTACATTGAATGTATGAGCATGCAAGGGGAAATCTAAACCATAACATAAACTTGAACTAAAATTGAAAGAAACATACTTACCTTGTCTCAAACTCACTCAACTCAAGGAATACTCAACGATACTCAAAGATACTCAAACTTACTCAACAAAGAAGTACTCAAGGATACTCAAAGATACACAAACTTAGGGATGTTCAACTCAGTTCAATATAAAGTAATAATAAAGATGCATTATAAAGAAAGCTTTTAAAACAGTAGATGATAACTTAAAGTATTTAAAAATCATATATATATATATATATAAAAGAGAACCCTAGACCCGCATATGTGGTACCACCCAAACCATGATTCCCTTTTAATTTATTATATTTCCAACATTAGCCTTCACCTTTCATGAAAAGTTGTGACTTCTATGAAGAGTTGCGACTTTTATGAAGAGTTGTGACTTTTATGAAAAACTGCAAATTTTATGAAATGTTGCGACTTTTATGAAAAGTTGTGACTTTTATGAAAGTTTGTGACCTTTCCAATAAGAGACAATAAGCACTTGTTCACACTACCTTTTGTTGTCTATAAATAGAGGAATTTCCTCTCATTTTAAAACAACAAAAAATTTGAACTTTTTCTTCTTCTTCTGGATAATTAAATAATTGTGTACTTTGTTCCTGTTTAATGATTCACTGACACCATTTTTTTGTATCAATACACTAGTGAATAGAATCGTTCTTTCATGAGAGGATCTATTCCTTTATATCTCGGGTACTAGGAGGAATAATTTCCTTAAGGGGACACTGCGCATTCAGTGGGCACAATTTTTTCCATTTTTTTCCATTCTATTGTTATAGATCCTGGTATATTCTTATAGTCATTAATTTATGCTTATATTATTAATTGTTATTTTGGAATACATGCTTTAAATTTTGTTGTTTGTGTTTCTGCAATATTCTTGTTATAAGTATTTGTTAGTACATATAACAAACGTTAATGGAGTATTCAAGAAAGTTTTCTCTACTGGAATTGTTGAAGTTACAATAAAGAAACCCTTACAAATCTCTAATTTGTTCATCAACAACGTCATTTCTTCACATACAAGGATGAGATTTTGTGTTCTTTAGAAAATCCTCTGAGAGTTAATAACTTTGCATGCCCATATTTTTTTGTTTTTATGTTGTTGTTATCTATTTTTACTAAATTTTATCACTAGATAATATGCGTACTTTAAGGAGTCAAAGCTGATTGAATTGTTAGTCAATTTTCTGAGGTATGTTATTTTAAAACATGAGAACTTTTCTGGTTAGAATGATTTGTTATCATCATTGGATATCTCATAGTTTACTCCCTTTAATGTATGTTTTTTCTCATTTTTTTGTTGTTTCCTTAAAATTGTATTGATTATTTTTCATTTTGTATGTATATGATCTCACTTGGACAAAGCTTTCGTCCTTTTAATGTTTTTTTTTCCCTTCTCATTCAACTCTACTAAATATTTTTGGTGTGAGCTATGACTATTTTAAGCAAGCTTAATTTGAATAATATGAAATAAAACCTATTCTAAATAAAAGTAATATCTTAAGCTACAAAAGTTATGTCTATTAACATAGATTTGTTGTCCTTTATGTCCCAAGTCATTGCTGAACATTTGAGTTATCTAGGTTAGACTCATTTTTAATTTTTTAGTGTTCGAGAATATTTCTTTAACATGAGTCTAGAATCCAACATTTTGATCGTACTTTCTTAATGCAATAACTATACATACATATTTCTAAAAAAGTCGTAAAGTTGCATTGATTTAAGATCTAGAAGGGCCTTCAGAGCAACAGTTTAATGAAGAATGAATTTCTAAAAGGGTTAACAATATTATTTTGTTGTTGTTTCAAATTTATTTTTCTCCGTCTATAAACTTTGTTAGAGTAACAAAGTAACAATAACGAAAAGTGGTGAACCTTTGACCTCACACAAGTAGATTGTCTCTAAAAATAATTATTTATGTTGTTGTGGTGTACATTTTTAACCGTCTTAACTTATTTATAACTAATATTGATTATCGAAAAGTTTTATATAATTTGTTTCTAACAAGGAGTTACTCTAACCATAAAATTATCAGTTCTATAATTTTCATGTAAAAAAAATAGAAAAAAATATCTTTAATTGCTACATAAAAACATCACTCAGAAATAAAAATGATTAGATATCAAGATATTTTTAATCATTCATTATATATTTAAAATTCTTGAGATATGTGATAATGTCAAATCATTTAATTTATGTTGAAATGTTCTTAAAACCTACTAAAATTTACTTCTTCTTTTTCTTATCACAGTCGATTATTGGAAAGGCTATTCAAAAGCTTAGAAAGATTATTTATGCCCGCACGAAGAGCGAGTAAATTACCTAGTTAGATAAAAAAAAAGTATGAACAAGTGTTTGTTGTGCCTTATCAAAAAAATCACAATCTTTTAAAAATAAACTTCATTTCCCATTCACACTTTTTAAAACTAAGCAATTCCCAACATGAATGGGGAATCACTATAAGAAAAAGGAAAATGGACAAATGTGTGATACCAACAAACATTAATTGCATGTTGATAAGTAGGTTTCTTTTTGAACTTTCTGTAGTGAACTCATACCGGATGCACTTTATCTATCGGTAGATGTGGTATATTTGAACTATCAAACTGTGTTGTATACCTAGACAATACAAGTCACACAACTAACCCTTAACCGTTTATGGTTCTCAAGGTTCAGTTTGTCTCATTCGTGGAAACCTCCTAATTTCATGAGTGCATAGAGAATTGGTCTTGACTATCATTATTCCTGAAGCAGTTTACACTTAACACTCACATAGGAGATTTCTAAACGCTCAATCCTATAGACAAACTATTTGTTCATACTTGTAAAATTTAGAAATCATTCAACAACTTAAACATTAATGTTATATTATATCCATGTTCTTGAACCTTTTTATCATCATGAGCATGAATTGAAATATTTGATAATGTTGAACCGTCATAATAACATTATTTGACACTAATTATAAGAAAAATCAATTTTTATATGATAAAGTTGTAACGATCCAAAGTATAACCTTGGTGTAACATGTAGTATAGAACTCCGAGAGGTCCTACACAAGCTACTTAACATACATCATACAAGATAATGGAGTTCAAATAATAGCATTTCCTATATCAAAAGAGTTTGACAAAGAGGAAGTCTAACACAAGTCTCAATAAGCCATCTACTACTTCATAAAGAAAGTAATTGGGACGTAACCCATACATCACATACAAATTCTGAAAATGGAAATTACATAAAGCAGTAAAGGTATCTCGGTCCTTGGAACATGAAGACTCACCAATCTTCGAAGTCAATGGAATTTACTAGCCACGAGTATGGGAGGTACGAGCATCGGACCCTACATTAGTGAAATAAGCTTTAATCATGAAAGACAAGAGTGAAGAACATGTTTCAACAATGAGAATGTACTCATAATGTTTGCTAGTTGTTCCTCCAACATGCTTATAGTAGTATCCTACTGTAAAAACAGTACAACAACAAGAACATAGTATGTCTTCCTTCTTAATTTTCCCCATTTTCTTTCGTGTCTCCTCTTCCATGACAACAACTTCTTCATTTTCTTGAATTACATCACAATCTATAAGCCATGAAAGTATTGTTGCTCTACTTTGTTTTTGGCCATTTACTTTTCTTTTTCTAATTTTTCATGCTCTTTTCCTCCTACCTAGAGTATTTCTCTTCTTACTTGAAACAGAAGAATCTTGATTATCCTCTGATGAAAATGGTTCATCTTTTGCATGTTGCTCTTTCTTCGAATGACGATTTCATTTCCTGCTTCTCCTCATTGAAGAAATATCAAGAGTTGTGTCATCTTCAGTGAGATAGCCTCTTATGGGGTTAGCCAAAAACTCTTCCTTAGACTTTTTCTCATGTAATTTTGCACCTTCTTACTTGCAGTATGGTGCAAAATTACTTGGGAAAAAGGCTAAAGAAAAGTTTTTGGCTAACCCCATAAAAGGCTATCTCAGAGAAGATGACACAACTCTTGATAATTCTTCAATGGAGAGAAGCAGGAAACAAAATCGCCATTCAAAGAAATAGCAAATGCTAAAGATGAACCATTTTCATCACTCATGTTTCAAGTAAGAAGATAAATACGCGGTGTAGGAGGAAAAGAGCAGGAAAAAGTAGAAAAAGGAAAGTAAATGGTCAAAAACAGAGTAGAACAAAAATACTTTCATGGCTTATAGATTGTGATGTAATTCAAGAAAATGTAGAAGTAGTTGTCATAGAAGAGGAGACAAGAAAGAAAATGGGGGAAATTAAGAAGGAAGGCATACTATGTTCTTCTTGTTGTACTATTTTTATAGTAGGAGACTTCTATAAGCATGCTAGAGGAAAAACTAGCAAACATTATGAGTACATTCTCATTGCTGAAACATGTTCTTCACTCTTGTCTTTCATGGTTAAAGCTTATTTCACTAATGTAGGGTCCAATGATCCTACCTCACATACTCATGGCTAGTCAATTCCATTGACTTCGAAAATTGGTGAGTCCTCATGTTCCAAGGCACAAGTATGCATTAGTACATGGAATGTACTAAGTATTAGGCAATATACACAAACATAGACATGATTTTATGAATGGCTTAAAACATGTAGGCATGATCATTCTTTTAACCTTTAAAGAATTAAAGAATAGAAGACATGAGAATCATGAAATATGATCAAATACATTAGCATAAGGGACATAAGAAAACTTTGAAGAAACATAGTCATTTTTTTTGGGATATTATCTTTAACCGACAATAAGATCATGATAGTTCTATCACGAAATCTGTTATATCCCTCCTATTGAAAGAAGGGGAATCTACTTGCCAAGGTAGAATCCGTACATATCATCATTTGCTAAAGTGGATCCACTAGCTAGGTCATTTAAGACAACCCTATGAGGGCACGTAGTTTGAGACTAGAGGTTGATACTAGAGACTACCCTATTTGAGCCTCCACTTCAAATCCCTCACGGTGCTAAGTTTAAATTCCAACGGAATACATAAGGTCAAATATCAATATAACATAGAAAAGGCAATGATCAATATCAATCGACATACTTTTAATATCAAAACATAGAATAACTCCTTAAACATAATTCAACATGGATGAGAAAACCTATCACCAATGTGAATACATATGTGAGTAATACTTTTATTTATCATGATCATCATAGTAAGCGAGAAATCATTTCACAAACACATTGATATTTTCCTTTCAGAGCATCCCCAAATCATTTATAATCATTTCATAAAAACATGTATATCTTCATAATTCATAGTTCATAGATCCATGGGTTCATCATAGGTTCATAGTAGAAAAACATGATTTAGGCATGGGACAATGTAATTTCAACAAAATATCATGTATTAAAATTAAATCATGCATTAGAAGAATTAATCAGCAATAATCAATCATAATCGGATGAAACTTACAAAGATTGAATTGAAACCCTAACTCAAACAATTGAATTTGAGATTTAGAAATTAGAACCTTTGGGGACCCCATGGAAGAATGGATTCCATGTCTGAATACCCATATAAATGTTTATACAAAAACCCAAGAAAGATGGTGAATTGGAGACTTGAATGGAACCCTAGCTCTTCTTCTTCTCTTTAGGTTGAGGAAATTTGGGGAGGATGAATTTGTCTAGGTTTAGGGAAATTAGAAGAATGAAGTTGAAATGGGTAGTTTTAGGTCCTAAAACCTTATATATGGGTTAGAGTAGAAGAAAAAATTACATGGTTTCGATTTAAAACAATTAGGGAAAAGAAATAAAAGCTCTTGAAAAATAAATGTTGAACCTCTCTACAGTTTGGACCTAAGGTCCATAGGACTTTCTACATACCGTACTGGTCAACCGTAGAAAAGTTCAGAATCCTTATTTTGAACCAACTTTTGACGGACCCTATTTATAGCTTGTAGGTCTACCTACAGACCATAGACACCAACCGTATTAACCAATTTTAACCTTAAAATATCACTAAGTCAGCAACCTTCCTATGAGACCTATCTATGGCTCGTACATAGGATGACATGCCATCCTGGTGAACCATAAAAAGGGATACTGGAACTTTATTTCAAAATATATTTCCCCTATTCCTACGGTTTCCATCTATGCCTCATAAAAGCTTGTGCGGTCCGTAATGGGAACCGTAGACACAACCTGCAACCCTAAAACTTATTTTCTTTATTTTTTTAAATTTCGAGGTGTTACAAAGTGTGATTTATTATCAGTTATGAGATGGATCTAGCAGAATCATAACTTTTGAAAATAATATTTGTGTTTCTTATTATTACTACTACTATATTTTTAAGGAGGGATATCCATTTTTTTGTAGACTTTACATGAATTTTCTTATTTTTTTTATTCTAATTGAAGTTATAGAAGCATAACATTCCTGAAGACATTACTATGAAGAGAATGGAAGCTTTAGTTAAAAAAAGATTTCTACCTCCTTATCCTATCCTTATGTTACCACAATCGGCGGCGGAGGAAAAATGTGAAGAATTTTCTAAAAACCTTAGGGGTGAAAGGAGGACCAATTTATAAAGGCCAGGTTGGGACTTAATCTTCCACGTGCATCAAGTAATCAATCTTACAAAAAAAATTATTTATTTTTATACATTAGTTACCGACTTTCGGATATCATTTTGTATTTAAGTCCTTACAAAATGTCAAATAGAGTTTTTTTTTTAAAAATAACTGTAAATTTATTTTTTATTATTTATTGGGCCCGAACTTAGCATGGACAAAATAAAATTAATACAATTAACATGATTCAATTCAATTACAGAACTCAACACACACCAAAAAGTTTCACTTGTACATTTTTTCAACATTCACATATCATATCATTTTATATAAAAAGTGGGGAGCTAAAAAATGCAAAGTTTACTTACCATTTTACTCCTTAACTAAATTAAAATATTATAAAATTTCCAATTCATTTAATATTAATTATATATACAATTTTATAGGGGAAAATTTGGTGTAAATTGCATGATTTAGTATTAAAAATATTGTACAGAAACTAGCTAGAAGAAGCGTTAACTTTTCACTGAAAAAAAGGTTTATTGAATTGTCATCGATACACTATTAAGTATTTTAATTTGATATTATTATATTTCAAGTTAAATCATCATCCTCCTCAACTTTCTCTTATTTTCATCTCTTTCATATACTACAATGTCATCCGATAGTAGGCTTATTTTTCATATTGGTGCTTGTGTGTGTGTATATGTATAATATATATATATATATATATGGGTCTACAGTTCAAAAATCTATTATTTCATTACAATTTTAACTTCCATTTCAGTTTTGTTGATTTCTTTATCTTTTTTCTTTTTTTTTGTACATAATAAAGGTTGTTGCATTTTTGTTGCAATGCTAGAAGCTAAAAACTTCAAACAAAAAGAGCTAGAAGCATACATGAGTCTCTCCCATCCAAAAACCCCAGCATGCCTATTCCCAGAAAAGTATGCCAGAATTCCTGATGACAGCTTCATTCTAGAAGCTGCCAAAAAAGTGTCGGATATTCTCACGGAAAATACTTCACCACGTACTCTACTAGGAAATTCTCATAGCTTGCGGCGTGTTAAACATTGTCATTAAGGATATATCACCTAGTATTGATGTATCCCCCATGATTCAACAAGTTATTCTAGCATAAAACATGGAACCAAAAACTAACAAAGATACTCCGGAAAAAATCCTAACATACTAGAATATAAAGAATATAAAGGGGAAATTTCTCTTCATATTTTCTTGATGAACCAACATTTCAATATTTTGATAATGACAAACGTGAACCAGCTTCACAAGTTTGTTCAAGCATTGAGTTGAAAATAGTGGGAAGACAACTCCTTATTAAAAGTAAAGACTCCTACATAAGGAAAATAAAGTGCAAAAGAATCCTTATAGGGAAAGGAAATCTTTTTAAAGAAAAAGTAATTACTTTCTTTGTAGGATTCAACTAGGGTTTAATCGTCCCTTATAAAAGGATCTATTGACAAAGAGAAAGATATTTTTTGCAATATAAAAATCGAGAGAACTTTGTGGAAAGAACTCGTGTGGCGCTCAAGTGAAAGTTGAGAGAAGAAAGAAGAACTAGAGTTATGTTTTCTTTCTAGAGCTTAGTTTTCATTGTTTCATCATAGAATCATTTTTTAGGAATGATTATTCTAAGTGTGAAAAAGAAATTGTGAGGTTTGTAACATGCAGTGGGTTTGAATTCTTGGACAGAAGAGTGCACAACTATCATTAGTTAGTGTAAGTAACAAGAAGTGCGTTTTGCTTCTTGGAGAGTAGTGTATAGGATTATAGTTAATCGTGGAATAGTTTGAGTGAATTTTTGAGGTGAGGTACTACATCTTTTCCCTTTGATTATTTAGTTGTAACCTAAAGTTTCTCTTTGATTACAGTGAAATTGTGGTGCATTTTTTCTTCCCTTGAGCAAGGAGTATTTCAAGGATAAACTTGTTATTCTATTTATTGCATTTATTCTCTACAACGTTTAAACAAGAACCTGGTCAAGTTCTTGTTTAGGTGGTTAAGGTTTCTTGAATTTGTATAGAACAAGTTTTTTCATTAAAAAAAAAGTTAACACCTTGAAGAGGTGCAAAGTCTGCACCACCAACTTCTCAAGAAGGAACATCTAAAACAAAAACCCCACTATTCAACGGAAAATACCATGAATGGTGGAAAAATAGAATGATGGATCATCTAGTAGGAGAAAATCCCGATCTATGGGGAGTTATTCTCGATGGTCCCACTATTCCTACGAAAAATGGTACATATGGAATAACTCGGGTTCCAAAGTTTGAAAGGAATGAGATGTTGTTGATAAACTATATATTAAGAAGATTGTGAAGGCCAAGAAGATCCTAATATGTGGAATAGGTCTAGATGAGTACAACTAAATCTCTTCATGTCCAAATGAAAAAGTAATATGGGAAACTTTGCAGAAAACCCATGAGGGAAAAACTCAAGTCAAGAAATAAAAATTGATAACTTAAAAAAACAGAATTAGTTGTTCTAAATGATAGACGGTGAAACAATTCAAGTCATGCATACAAAGTTCATGACTATCATCAATGAAATCTACCCATTAGGAGAAGTGATTGCAAATGGAAAGGCAGTTCGAAAACTTTTGAGTGTTCTTCCTTAATCTTGGGAAAGCAAAGTGCAAGAAATTACTAAAGCATATCATCTTGATACTCTAACCATGGATGAACTTATAGGAAATCTCATGATATATGATCTCAAGAAGAATTGAGAAGATTAAATTGGAGAAAAGAGAAAAGAGGAGAACCTACTTTTCAAGGAAACAACACTGGATGACTTCTAAAAAGAGAACATTGCCCTAATGACTAAAGGGTTCTCGATAATGCTAAAGAGAGGTCAGATGAATCAAAGGAGAAACTTTAAGATGATTACAGAGAAAGACATAAGAGATCATGTATGTCACAAATGGGAAAGCCCAGATCACTTCATCAAGTTCTTTCCTCTATGAGTGTGGAACAGAAGAAAAATAATTTAGAGAAATCAAAAGAGACTAGAGGTGATCATTTCGTTCCCACAAGCAGAAGGATGAAAAATTAAAAAGTAGATCTCTCTATGAAAAAGTCTTTTTGCTACCATGGATAGCTCATCGAAGACGAATCTGAGGAAGGAGAATTTGAAAATCTATCCCTACTTGCAGTAGAAGGGACAAACAAATACGACCTCCTTGCACTAATGACATAAATGAATGTGACGAGAAAAATAACATAAGTCAATCAAAAGAGACAATCATAGCGCTAACGGCAGGATTTGCTTTTGAGGAAGAAGAGGACGATGGCAAGCAATCTAGGTAAGATTTTATCTTATCAAAGGAAATCTTCATCTTTACTCAAAAATAAAATTTGGGTCTCTACTTTGGACTCTTATGGATGCATATCAATCAACCTGCAATAGAAATGAACAGATGATGGAAGAATATGCATCCTTAAGAGAAGAAAATGAGATTCTTGAAAAACTAAACCACATTCTTCAGGAGAAAATTAACAAGCTAAATTCCTTCAGTAATGAGAAAAAAATTCAAAACAATGTTCACATGACTCTAGAGGATAAAATAAAGGAGCTCAACACTGAAATATATTCTGCGACTAAAAGAAATAAAGATCTTCACAAAGAACTACATGAGATCAGGATGGAATTAGAAAACAAAAAGAGATGGATAAAGTCCGCCATAATGCTTGATAATATCAAAAAGGGTCAATCCTCTACTTAACATGGAACAGGGTTTAATAAGAAGCATGATAAAATTGAATACCCTAAAATAGCTTCATTGTGCTCTCATTGTGGCCAATTTGGACATAATAGCCTTATGTGCAAAAAGAAATTTCCGCTCTTGACAAGAACTATAGCTGTCTGGAAAAAACTTTTGGACAAGGGATCCTGAACTAGTACAATAATAACTCAATTTGTATGTAAAGATACAAAATAACTCAATCTGGGAGATTCTCTAGCCGACAACCATCACTATGAGATATGCCATGATACAACGTCTCTCCCACGCTTCCAGAGCTGTCCTATACCTTGCCGGAGTATATGACATCCTAAACTAAGTGGATCCACTAAGCTATGCTTAAAAATCAATAAGGAATCATCTAAAGAGTATGACCCTTTCTACCCACGTTGGCGACAAGGTTTATGAGGACTTTGAGTTGTTTGAACTCGTCCCCATATCGGTGCTCAATATTACTCCCAAAATATACTCAGCTCATATGTTTAAAAAAATTCCTCATCCTCAAACTTTGAGATTATTACTCAAGTGGTTTCTCTTAAAAGAGAAGTAATCAAAACTCCTTATAACTCATTTGGAAATCAAAGTTTCCTCCTCATTATAAATGTAAAAATATTTACTATTGGGAATACTTAGTTCCCATTTATTAATTTTGAAAAATGAATCACAACTCTCCTCAACCTCATACTCAAGTACTCAAGTCTTAAAACAAGTTTTAAAATATTGTAAAAGACTCTTCAAAATGACTCGAAAGAACTCTCAAGACTTTACTCTGAACTCTATCTTGAATTTGAATTATGAATTCAAGGGTTATGATTCATGTTATGAATGATCTCTCGATGTTTAGATGTAGTTTAGAGTAGTTAGATTAAGAAATGAGTGAAGGTATCCTTTAAAAGAACTTAAACGGCCAAACGATAGAGAAATGACTGGGGGCGGTGATCCTAGCGTACAGAGTTTTGAGTTGAGTAAAGAGTAAAGAAGTTCATTTCTTCAAAAGAGTATATGGGGACTATGTATTCCCAAAGAGTAAATGTTTTCCCATTTAAACAAGAAAGGAAACACCGATATCCAAAAGAGCATTTGAGCTAGATTTCAGTAAAGAGTAAATGTTTTCACATTTAAACAAGAAAGGAAACACCGATTTCCAACAGAGCCTTTGAGCTAGTTTTTTAGTAAGGAGTAAATGTTTTCACAATTAAGCAAGAGAAAAAATACTGATTTCCTAGAGAGCCTTTGGGATAGATTTTCAGTAATTATCTTAAACAATAGGATGAGTTATGTTTTTAAACATATGAGCCAGTTATATTTTGGGAGTATTATTGAGCACTGATATGGGGGAGAGTTCAGACAACTCACAACCCCCATAAACTATGTAGCCAACGTGGGTAGAAAAGGGTCATACCTTTTCGATTATTCCTTAGTGCATTTTAGCATAGACTAGTGGATCCACTTAGTAGTTAGGTTTTATACCCCTGGCAAGGTATAGGACGACCCTGGCAGCGTGAGGCAAAATGTTGTATCATTACATAACTCATAAGTGATGCTTGTCGGTTAGACAAACTACCACAGAGATATTTTATATTTTCATATAAAACTAAGTTTATATTGTATCCTTGCATACAAACTGAGAATATTGTATTCTTAAATACATTAAGTTTCTCACTGTTTTAAAAGCTTTCTATATATTGCATCTCTTATTGTTGCTTTATATTGTGTTGAGTATCCAAAGTTTGAGTACCAAGAGTCGAGTGTCTTATTATTGAGTTGAGGCTTATTTTACTGAGTTGAATATCTTATCTATGAGTTGAGTATCTTATTCATGAATTGAGTTGAATTGAGTGAGTTGAGAAGATGTAAGTATGTTTCCTTTTTATCAAGTTCAAGCTTATGTTTATCCTATAGAATTCCCCTTATATGCTCGTACATTCCACGTAATGATCCATTTGTCATGCATCATTTTATGATATATATATACAAGTATTCAAGGTCATCAACAGGTCCTTCATTGATACCACATGCAGTTTGAGATAGCTATGTTGAGCCTCCTTGTTTCAAGAGGGTTCCACTGGTACTTTCAGTTATATCAGTTGTTACGATGTCGTGGGTCTTTTATCGACTTCCATCTTTGTCAATTAGAGGCTTCATAGATAGATAGTAGAGTTTCAGAAGTATGATTCATTTATCTTGTTAAATATTTTAAAGACTTGAGTTGCCTAATTTTGGATAGTTGAATATACAATTATATTCTGAGTTAATTATTTGAGTTTTGATGAATTTTATTCTCTTTTAAGCTTTGTATGCTTAAGTTAGTCTTCCGCTTGTAGTCAGCCAGGATGAGGGTTCGCTTGGGGACGATTAATGGTTCTCGAGTGCCAGCCACGTACAGGGTGTAGTCTTGGGTCGTGACAAACTTGGTATTAGAGCACAGAGTTCAAGTGTCCTAGGGTGTCAATGAAGTCGTGTCCAATAAGATCTTATATATGGTTGTGAGGGCCCCACTTCTATAAATGAGGGACTATAGAAATTTAAGAAAAAATTCCCTTCTTTCATACTCTATATCATGCAATAGAGCTATGTTATAGAGATTTATTCATACTCATTCATTTCTCAGATTCATTCGACTACCCGTCATACTAGAGGTGGTTGAAACAAAAAGTCAGTCCTTTATCGATGAGTTATTCTTAGCAAGAGTCTTGAGGAAGTCATGAGACTCCAAAGGGGCTTGAGAGAAGCCCATGAGTAAGTTAGGTGTTGAGTTTCAGAAAGATGCAATCGTATTTATATGAATTGCGCATTTGAGCTAAAAGCGAGTTGTACTCTTTTCCCTAGGCCTTGTTTCAGTTGAGGTCCTTATGAGGATGTATGTTTATAGCTTGGGTAGATTTTCACCCAAAGAGTTAGCCAGTATTTTTAATATTTTATTTGATATTGGGTAATTATATGTTTTAGTTTTTGCATTTAAATTTCTATAATCGATAACCATTCTACTTTTTCCTCTTTTTTGTTCACTATGTTTATTTACTATAAATGCCGGACTTGTATGCTTACTATTGTTTTCTTGTATATATCTTTTTTCTAGTAATTCAGTTATATGTATTTTAAATTCGGCTAAATCATTAAAATTATACTTTAATGGTTTTTGGGTTATTATACTATTATTATCAATCAGCTCAATTTTTACTTTTGTTTTATGTTTTTCCCTTTTTCCCTTTTTCCCATCCTTGTAAAGGATCTTCACTATATAATAATTATAGCTTATCCTGGATTATTTTTACTTTATCTATAGATAATATAATTAATTCTATTTTAGGGTCTTCTTCTTTTATATTTTCTAATATTTGTGTAATTTTTTCACTTCCTTTTATCCATTCTGTTGTTTTCGTTTTTTGTTATTTACTCTTTTTGCTCCTATTTTTTGTTTTCACGGTGTTGTGAACCACCAGTGTGGTTTTGTTATTATAT
>JAJOOS010079905.1:0-121060 GCA_029582725.1 Solanum chiquidenum | reverse complement strand
TCCACCCCTACCCTCGACCCTCCCCCGCCAGCCCACCCCCCCCCCCAAAAAAATAATAATAATTTAAGTTTATTTTTAAAAAACATTTTCAACTTGAAAAATTTATTTTTTCACCCTGCTCCTCAACCTCCACCCCCCAAAAAAAAATTTGAGTTTGTTTTTAAAAAATATTTTCAACCCGATTCTCGACCCCCACCCCCGGACAGACCCCTACCAGCCCCCCACCCCCCAAAAAAATTTGAGTTTGTTTTTTAAAAAAATTTCAATTCCAAAATTTCATTTTTCACCCCTACCCTTGACCTCCCCCACCCCCCAAAAATAAAATTTAAGTTTGTTTATAAAAAATATTTTTAACTTTAAATTTTTCTTTTTTCACCCCTACCCTCGACCTCCCCCTTCCCCTCCCGCCGCCACCCCCCCTACCACTCCCAAAAAAAAAATTAAGTTTGTTATTAAAAAATATTTTTAATTTCAAAAATTATTTTCTACTCTGGTAAAAATAAAAGATATTTCTCAAAAAACATTTTTCATTCATAAATCAAACACTAAAATAATTTTCGGATAATATTTTCTACTCACCAACCAAACATGAGAAAATAAGTCGAAAATCTACTTGTTTTCTAGGAAAACATTTTTTAGGAAAACGTTTTCCTTCATACCAAACACACCCTTAGTGTAAAACGAGGTAACTTAATATTAATTAAACCAAAAATCCCCATAATGCCCCTAAGTGTAACTGCCAAATAGCAGTTCACGGTCCACCACAAACGGACCGTGGTTGGACAAACGGATCGTGCTGGTGAACCGTGGTTTGGGGTTCATAGCCCTATTTTTACAGGCTTGACCTACGCCCCTCAAACACGAGGCGTGGCCTGACCCCCAAGGCATCGGTGCCCTCCGTGGGTCACTATCCAGGCAGCCTCTAAGGGTCTTCCTCAAGGACCCATGGTTGGTCCTTGGGGGTCGTACCTAGACGTTCTAACCTGAAACCCTATATTTTGAGGTACGAGGAGGTACGTTTACGACTCTAACCCTCATGTTAAGCTCTAGTTTAGCCTACTAGTTTCCGGAGTGTTATAGGTGTGCTGTTGGCCACCTGGAGCCCTCCCAAGAAACTGAGAAAAAATCATCTAGGGGTCGACCCACGACCGAGCCTACGGACCGTAGGTCAGACCACGGGCCGTGATCTTGGTCCATGGATCAAGACTCCCTGAACCCCCTCTCTGAAGCCTATCGACAACTGACAGGATGGACCATAGGTCAGTCGACGGACCGTCGGTTAGGTCCGTCAGTTGGCCCTGACAACTTTTAAGTCATGGTTACTTTGGTATTTTCCCTATGCATTGGACACCTAAACTACGTCTTTTGACCCCTAAACTACGTTGTTTTGGTCAGCTTTGTCCTAGTAACTAAATTAGAACTTACCCTAGTCAAGTCATTCACCACAATTCATCTAATTTGAACGAGAAGGAGAAGAAAGAGTTGACTAACCCTCTCCAAGAACGCAACAAGGTTTCCTCCGGTTCCAGCACCGAAATCAAAAGATTTCTCCGTGAAATTCATCACCAGGTATGTGGGATTTCACTAGTGGGTTCCTTTCACCCATTAGGTTCCTAAAATTTAGTCTGATTCTTGATTCTCTATATCATGTTTAGACCTAGGGTTTCTTGAACATTAGAAAAGTGTTGTGATTCAGCTGTTAGACTAATCCTAATCATATTATCGTGTTTTTGAGGAATTATTGCTTAGCTTCTTGCATGAAACTCAGAACCCTAGTTGTGTAGATTCATTTAGTTCATGAATTACACTTGTTAGGTCAATTTATTTAGATATACATGCTTCTGTTAAGACTGTTTCATTATCAGTACATTAATGTTGCATTTTCAGTTAGTGTGTCAGTATTTGAGCTATTTGATATTACAGAAATTCAGTTATAATATGTTACTTACATATTCAGTTGGGAGTAGGCTTAATACCGAGTGGACTAGGGTGAGTCACCCTCATAGTCCCAGAACTATGTGCCCCCTTAGGTTACGTCCCCTCTGTGGGCATATTATTTAGTGATCACGCTAGTCATGCCTTTATACCCCTGGAAAGGTATATTAGGTCCTCTAGATGGGTCGTAAACATCGGACTCCATGGATAGATCTTGTGGTTTTATGTCGGTTAATAGTAGCTCCTACAGTCAGAGTCTAGTGCATTGACTAGGTTATTACAGTTCAATATTCAGTCTCAGCATGTTATGTATTTGGTGATTGCATTAAGTTAGTTCAGTATTCAGTATATTTCAGTATTTACATTTAGTTTAGATTATATCATTGTTCTTATTTCTTGTTCAGTTATGTATATGTTGTTCAACTTTATCCTATCCTGCATGCTTAGTACCTTTCAAGTACTGACGCATACTCTGCGCTAATCTTCTCGTGATGTAGGTTCAGTTCTTCAGCATTTAGATCACGCACAAATTAGTTCTTGATCTCCAGTTCAGCAGCTTCAGTGGTGAGTCCTTATAGTTCAAGGACAATAGACATGCTTTACACTTTAGTCTTTTTATTCCATTTTCAATTTTGCTAGAGTTAGCTGGGGGCATGTCCCAGCAACTTTAGAGGCTTTTTCAGACATAGTACTAGATTCAATTTTAGTTTTGAGTTTGATCCTCTAGTTGTTATTGAACTCATAGTCTTTTATATATTCAGATCAGTATTGGGCATTCCCCTCTTTTAGTTATCATTGTTTAAGCTTCCGCATGGTATATTTATTTAGTAATCTTTTAGTATGCTTACGATATGCCAACTCAGGGTTAACTTAGGGTCACTCGTGATCCTAGGTCTCTAGTTTACGTCCAGGGGGTAGCCTCGGGGCATGACACTCATTTCTTAGTGGATCAACATAGTTGATAGGTTCTATAACTCAACATGGTATATGAAATTTCTAGCAGTGTGGGCGAGATGTGTATCATCACGTATCTCATAGTGGTGGTTGTCGGTTAGAGAATCTCGCAGTAGAGTTAAAGTGTATTTTAATATATCACTTATTATGTTGATTTCAGAGATGAGTAAGTATTCTGTAAGTGTTTATATGATTTAAATCCTTTATTTAGTTACATGAATTTTGAGTTTATTGTTATCTATTGCAGTCCTTTAATTCTGTTATTTCACCTCGGCTATATTTCATACTAGTACATTCAATTGTACTAATGTCATTTGACCTACATCTTTTTATGATGCAAATACAAGTGTTCAGGGTCATCAATGGGAGCTTCGTTTATATCAGTCTACACTCTAGACAGTTTGGCTAGCCTCTTTGTATTTCGTAAAACTTCACATTTACTTCCAGTTTAGTTGTTTGGAGGCGTCATAGGTTTTTTACCAAGACATATCTTAAACATTAAAGGCTTCATTGATAGAAAGATTCGAGGAGTCTCTGAGTACTTTCATTCCTTTGAACATGCTTTTCAAACTATTATAATTATTGCAATGAGTACCTTCAAACATTCGAGTTGAGATTTATTTTGAGAACACATTATGTTCTAAGCCTTTTATTGCTTGAGTGAGTTTCCCGCTAAGTAGTATGCCAGGACAAAGGTTCGCTTGGGAATCAAAAATATTTCTCGAGTTCCAGCCATATCTAGTAGGCTCGGGGCATGAAAAACTTGGTATCATATTATAGAGTTCAAGTGTCCTAGGGTGTCTATGAAGCCATGCCAATAGAATCTTATTTATGGTTGTGAGGGGCCCACTTCTGTAAATGAGGGACTAAATAAATTTATGAAAAGTTACCCTTCTTTCATACTTTAAATCGTGCAATACAACTATTCTATAAGAAACTAATTCAAACTCATGTGTTTCTCAAATCCATTCGACTACCCCTCATACCAAAGGTGGTTGAAATAGAAAAGCCCAAATCCTTATCGGTTAATTACTCTCAAATAAAATCTTTAGAATGTCAAGAGATTGTAGAGAGTCTTAAGAGAAGACTATGAGTGAGCTTAAGTTTTTGTATTTGAAACAATGCACTCTTATTCATATGAATCATGCGTTCAAGATAAAAGTGAGATATACTCCCAGATTCTCTTCTCTAAACCTTGATTTAGGTGACACCCTTTAAAAGGAAAGTATGTTTTAAAACTTGGATATTATTTTCACCCGAAAAAGTATGAGTTGTGATATTATGAACCTGTAGTAGTAGAAGTTCCTAGAATTAGAAAAATGCATTTAGAGGTGAAGTAATCTACGAAAGGGAGATACTGATGAAGAAAAGTGTGTAAGTTGTACCCATGTTCCTAGTAAGTCATGAATAAGGAGTTTTTCCCTTATGTATGAGCTAAGGAATGATAATTTTGTGTGAATTTTATGATAAAAGGTAGAGGAATAGTTAATAGTTAGGATGAGTTAGAGTGTACTTTAATCAGAAAGGATTTTATGATGATGTGGCAATGCATTAGTAACGACCAAGTATAGTTGTTTAATAGAAAAGTGAGTATTCATGCGGTGATAGATCTAAGAAAGGTTTATGATTTTGAAGGGAGAATCCCTTGATATTTAGATGGTTGTAGAATTGACTAGGCAATGATGTATAGTGAAAGTGTAAATAGTACTTAGGTTTTGAATGAGAGTGTGACAATAATCTGTAAATAGGTAGATTGGGAGATAAAGATTGAGTACTTGTCATGAGGTCTTAGTGGGTGAGTGTTTCTTAATTTTATCAAGTAGTTTTAAGTCGGTATAGTATGTGACCAATTATATTGATATATGTGTTTAGTACTAGACATTAAGCTTTAATTTGAGATGAGTGTCCTGATTGAAAAAAAGGAATGGCAACATGAGAGTGATGATGCTAGTTTTGAAATTTGATCGGGTAGATTTGACATCAGGTAGGAGAGGAATTAAGGTGTTACCTTGAAATTAATGTGAAGTGGTATAAGTGTGGTATTATGACCCTTAGATGAGAGAAATGAAGTGTGGCTAAGTCATTCGATCATCAAGATCATTATGAGGTGTACCCGAGATCGTATATAGTCTCACGAGGTCCTAATTAAGTTTATGATTTTCTATGTGTGCCTAGATAGTATGTGAGTTATCAATGTGGATTAGGCTGATGTGAGCATTATTTATTACCTTTAAAAGTTTAGTCGGAGAGATCATATACGCAATGATGAGCCTTTTAAATATAATTCAAGTTTCCTCTAATTAGGTAGATATGAACTTGGAAGGACGGTATTAGTGGGCTAAAAAGGAGAAGTTAGACTCTTAAGAGTTAGATTAAGAAGCTTTATAAGCTAATGCGGGTAACGATTATAGAAAGACTTATATATAACAAGGAAAAAGTTAAGTGAAGCATATCATAAAGAAGCCTTTGAACGAATATTAGTACTTGCGCTTGGAGAGTTCAATAGCCATGGGATTATCAATTCCCTAGTATTAAAGTAAAGTTAATAGAGACTAGTTAAAAGATGATGGAATAGATCCATAACTTTAGAGTGTCAGCTTCAAACCTAAGGGGTAGATTATAAGATGAGAAACTAAGTCAAGTATTAAGAATAAGATAGTGATGTGTTCAGAAAGAGTTCTAGGGTAATATCAATCCATTCATACTCTAGCGTATTCCTCAAAGTTCAGTCATTACAACATCCTCTTGATATTTCTAACATCAGAATTGTGTCTATGACCTTTATTCATACACTTTAGATAGATTCACATTTATGCTAAATTCCTAAAAGACTTTAACCCATTGATCTCAATCTTACTCCATAAAGTTATGGATATCAGCTTGATGATATGAACCTATTCTTATAAGCACTCATGTCTCATAGTATGCTCAATCTCAAAAATTCATGATTTAGTCTGTATGTATAGCAACATAATGTTACATCATGTATATTCTTATATTTGACTTCTTAAATATATCATTCTTATGATCTTTCGCTTAGCTCTCACAGTGATCGTTTTTAGTCGGAGAGTGATGTTGATGATAGTAGTTGAGTGATGATTGAAGGGGAAGGCTGATGTTTCTTATGTTGGTAGTAGTAGTGTGCTTATTCAATATAAGGTTATAAAAGTGGAGGAAGGATGAATGAAGTTTTACTATGAGTAATAGTAATTAGGTGAGAGTAGTTAGTTGGTTCCTGATAGTAATGCGTAAAAATTCAATTAATAGAGATGACGAGAGGAGGAGGAATTCTTAGAAGGATTGGTTAGTAGGCGTCCATGGATTGGCAATAGTACTAGGCTTGAAAGTGGTGTTGTTACGTGTGGATAAAAAATGATGCATTAGATGCTTCTTGACTAGGACTCGAAGTTTTGTTGAATGTAGTGGTAAGGAGTAGTATTCTTGGGATGAGATTTCCAATAGAGGAATAAAACCTGAATCTTGTCGTTTAGATTTGTAAAAACATCTCATGTTTAGCATCTTGTGATTTAGAGATTAGGCTTGAACACAATAAGAGAAGAAAATTTAACTTAGACCACGGTAAGAGTAGTCATAAACCCTTGTAGGAGTTATGAGTTGCAGCTAATGAGGTGCAATATTCATAAAAAAATGACATGGTTTAGAGGTGTTGCTAGGCTTGAAAGCTAGCAGTTGTATTTCTTAAGGCATAATAGTCCTATTCTTACTTCCTGCCATATACCTTTGTTTCATGTAAGATAACTTCAGATAGGCGTGACAATGTTCAAAACAATGTCGTTCTTGACTTATATGCTATATACAGTTCGAAACTCTTAGTATAAATCAGTTCTGCCTATGTTAGTAGGCAAATTCAGAAGGCAGAAAGATAGTAAAAGTAACTCCATTTCCTTTCTGTGCTCAGTCCAACCATAATTCGAGGACGAATGATCCTAATGGGGAGATATTGTTACACCCCATAAATTTCTAAGCTATGACCCGAATCATTCTATAACACCTCACAACTCTATTCTTAAAATATGAATCATTTGTGTAACACTTTGGAATTCGAGAAGGCTAAAGAGGGCTAACAGGAAAGTCCACGAACCCAAAATGGACCATGGATGCTTCATGGAACCCTAAAAGGTCCATTTAGGGGTCCACGACCTGTTTAGGAAAGGTAGCCCAACCGTCCAGGGCTGCCAATATTTAAGTCACCTGGACAGGACCCTAGACGGCTTGTGGTGACTTGTAATACCAGTTGAGGGGTCCTTATAGGTCATCTGTTAGCTTTTAAGTTAAGGTTAGCTCTTTAAAATGTGGGAATAATTTGGATATGAATTAAGGTCAGTAGAATCCCCTAGCACAAAGTTGAGTTAAAAGTTTTCTTACCGACTAAGTTTCAATATGAAATTTTCTTGGATTAAATCCAAATGACCATATCTCTCATTACATAATGAATTAAGTGACCCATGACCTATCAAATTAAAGGTCTAAGAGCACTCTTTCCAATGCCACCAAGTTTACTTCATTTTGAGTTTGGAATAAAATTTTATGCTCATTTTAGTAAGGCCCTGCCAGACAGTCAAAATTTCATAGATTGCTATGCGACCGGTGAGGTGTTTAACAGACCACGGAGCCCGAAATGGTCCTTGAAGCCTTCATTTTAGGGCACTTCATCAGTTTTTAAGTTAGGGTAATTTTGGTCTTTATGTGTTTTGTGCCTAAGCTACATTGTTTTAATCTTTATTCTAAGCCTAAAGCACGACATCACCTAGTTAAGAGCTTGATTGGTATTAACCAGTTCTTTTACATTAATTAACACTTAAAGTCTTTAGAGAAAGGTTCCAAGAGGAGAATAATCTAGGGTTTTCAAGTGTTCGTTGAATTACGTCTATTTCGCCAAAACTTTGTCCTTCCTAGTATGTAAGGCTATCATAGTGTTGGACTAGTTCATCCTCACGCCATACATCTACTTTCAAATTAGTAAAACAATAATCTAAAGTTTTATCCTTAGATTGGAGTATTCTTGAGATGAGTTGATATTGAGTTCTGAGTTCTTGAGCTACAAATTCGTTTTGAAATTCTCTTTCTAATTAATGAACTGCTATATGTTATGAATTGAGATTCTTGAGTTGATTTGCTCGTATCTATATTCCATCATGTACCCTATTAATTAAGTAATCTTGATATGAGTAGTATCGTTGAGTTCTGAGTATTGAGTTTTTCTATATTGTTATTGAGATCCTTAATTTGATTCGTTCATGTTTATATTTCAGCATGAACCCTATTTTGAGTTATAAATTTTGAGAATTTTTTAAAGCCAACATTTGTGTTTTAAACTAAGTTTTGAGAAAGTAAAGAGGAGTTTGAGAAAGAGTTTTAACAAAGATGTGAGCAAGAGTATAAGGGAACTAAGTATTTATGAAATGTATGTTCTAATTTACATGAAGAAATAAAGTATCTATCTATCTATATCTATACTAACTTAAACGCATGAACTCCCAAACTTGAATTACTATATGTCACGCCCTGAGCCAACACCCTGGACGTGACAGGCACTCAAGAACCATTGCTGGCCCCAAGTGAAACCTTGGCCTAAGTTACTTACTCAGCGGAAGACTTTAAGCAACTTAACTCAATATAAAGCAATAAAACACATGCAATATATATATATAAAGATTTTAAAACAGTAGAAAGTAACTCAGTTCGTTAAAGAAATACAATAACAAACTCAACTTTACTTATATAATAAAGTAATATAGTTTCTGTGGGAGTTTCTCTAACCGACAACCACCACTATGAGCCTAAGTGGTGATACAACGTCTTGCCCATGCTGCCAAAACTTTCCTATACTTTGCCGTCATATAGGACGCCTTAAGTAAGTGGATCCACTAGTCTATGCTAAAAAGCACTTAAGTAATCATCTAAAAAGTATGAGCCTTTACTACCCATGATGGCTACATGGTTTATGGGGGCTGTGAGTTATCTGAACTCTCCCCCATATCGGTGCTCAATACTACTCCCAAAATACTCAGCTCATATGTCTAAGAACATTACTTCTTTCTTTGGTTTGAGATAATTACTCAAAGCATAGCTTAAAAGCTCTCTTGGAATCGATGTTTCCTTTCTTGCTCAAATGTGAAAACATTTACTCTTTAACTGAAAACTAGCTCAAAGGCTCTTTTGGAAATCAAGGTTTCCTTTCTTCTTTAAATGTGAAAACATTTACTCTTTAATTAAAAACTAGCTCAAAGGCTCTTTTGGAAATCAAGGTTTCCTTCCTTCTTGAAATGTGAAAACATTTTACTCTTTGGGAATACATACTCCCAAAAACGTTTTTGAAGAAATGAACTTCAAACTTTACTCTTTACTCAACTCAAAACTCAAGTCTTAAAACAAAGTTAAAATATTTGTAAAAAACTTTTGGAAGACTCTATGAACTTCTCTTGACTTGGCTCTTAACTTCTTGTGACTTGACTCTTAACTTTCCTTGAATTGAATTATGGATTCAAGGATTGTGATTTGTGATAGGAAAGATGTCATGATGTTTAGGAGTGTTTTTTTAGATAGTTAATCATGAGAAAAGATCAAGAAATCACTGTCTGGAAGCAAGTACACGACGCGGAGATGTGTTTAAATTTTTGGTCGCGAAAATAATTTTTTAGGTAGAAAGGTTCGTGACCGCTCCGCGATGTGAAGACAACTTTGTCAATCCTGAGGAACAGGTCCTCGATGCGAACCTGGTACCCAGATTTGACCGACTTATTCCTTCTTCATTTTCTAACCCCAATTCGCCTAAACTCGGTTCTTTTTCTAAAATTCCCTTTAGATTTAGATACCCAATATGTATACACAAGAATCTAACTCAAACAACTCAAGAAAACAATATTTTAACCTCAAGGAAATCCTCAATCTAAACCTAACTCAAGAGCGAAGGCCAATTTCAAGAACACCATTCAAGATTCAATAACTTTCAACTTTCTAGAATGTAGTTTGCTGAAATAAACATGATTGGCGCGTGGGTGAACAAACCCAACACTATGAAAGACTCACATACCTCTTAGGGATCACCCCTTGACGAAATTCACAACCTTATCTTCGAGAATTGACGATTCTTGCTCATTCTCCTCTTCTTTTTTCTCTCCTCTAAAACCCTAACTCAAATTTTCAAAAGCGTAAACTGACCAAGTTCAGTTTATACCCCTAAGCAATTACCAAAAACAAATTAATTTAATTAGGTATGGTAAAGATCAAAATACCCTTCCAAAATCCATTTTAGACTTTCCTTATTTGAACAACCCAACTTCAAATGAACATATCTAACTCATACAAACTCGGAAACGCGCAAAACTGGTGGCATTGGAAACATTATTCCAAGATCATTCCTACTATATCTGGAAACACACCCAACTCATCCTCAACTAGGAGTTATGGTCGTTTGAAGTTGACCAAAAACCCAAACTTAACATAACTCAATTGTCATGAATCAGGGGTACCCCCTAGATGTAACACGGCGTACAAGACTCCGAAAAGTCTCATACAAGCCTCATAGCATTCTTGAACATAAGAACATAGGAAAGTAATGCAGAATTTAAAACGTTTCTTTACAATCGAAGCCATTTTCCATAAAAACAAGCGGAGGTCTTTCTAAACTTTGTCTCAAACCATCTAGAAACATAAAACTTAAAACTTTGGGACACAACCCATACAAAAGATCTAAACATAAAGTAAAAGACATAAAGGGAAGTAATGGGTTCGTCCTCGAAACAATGAGGACTCACTAAGTCTTCATCTCCTTGTTCCTTAGAAACCTATCTTCCAAGTATAAGACATCAAATCTCCAAACCCTACACTTTGGTAAAAATAAAGAAATATGGGTTAGCACATTTAATATACTAAGTATGATAGCCATGCAAAAATCATGCTTAAAACGGATATTTTATTTGAAAGTCATGCTTTTATGCCACTTTGAGAAAACTGCATGAATATAAGTATAAGAGGCATAATATACTCACATAACCAACATACAAGTCATTTCATCACATTAGAACATAATCAACATATAAGTCATTTCATCAAATTAGAACATAATCATCATATAAGCCATTTCATTGCATTAAGCTTTCACCTTAAGTAGCCATACTTTGTGCAATGAATGAATAGCGTCCCATACCACCATCCACACTAAGTACCACATTAAGGCCACCAAAAGTGAACTTACCATTCCTCTTTTTCATATTTAGATCATACTCATCCATAAGGAACATAGACATTTCATAAATCATATCATCACATTAGGAACATCATCTAGGGCAACCCTAAGTCATACTTGTGCAATGTATTAATAGCACCCCATACTACTATTCATACTAAGTACTCCTTTGAAGCCACCATAGACAAGGCACATTCATATTCAATAAGTCATGACAAGGAAGTAACTCATAATACAATCCAAGTAAAGCATACATCATCTCATTAAGCACATAAGTCAACATTCTTCATTAGCTTCATTAAGAGCACCTTCATTCATTAGACATTAAATCAACATTCTCATAAGCATCATCATAAGAGCACATTCATTTCACTTAACATTCTATCATAAAGGAACACACCATGACTACTATCAAAGCCTACTTGTGCAATGCATGGATGACATCCCATACTACTACCCACACTAAGTAGTGCATTTTTGAGAAGCCATAGTTAATTAACATTCTTTGTGGGGGTAAGCCTTAAACGACATAGACCATGTGAGCAATTCATGGAATCTCGGTGTAACCCTTACCGGATAAGAGATTCCTACTTGCCTAAGGTAGGACCATTACTTTTTAGCTTAGGTGGATCCACTAGCTAATATCCTATGTAGGCACATAGTTATGGGATAGGGAGATTGCTACTAAATACCCCCCCTCAACTCACGTGAGGGCATCCATCTCAATAGATTGCTACAAGATACCCCGCCTCAACTCACGTGAGAGCTTCCATCTCATATCACTATCCACTCGGTGCTTAGCATTATTCCCCACGGAGTACTTAACATTTATTAGTTTTGTCATCATTATGGGATAAAAGATTGTTACTAGATACCCCACCTCAACTCACGGTTGAGTATCCATCTCACACCGAACATTCATTCATTGGATAGCTCGTAGATTCAAATATGAGAATAGCCTTTCAACTAAGAATCCCCATATTATGAGAAAGTCCTTTCACAACATGTCATTATCATTCATTAGTGTAGAATTGAGAATAGCATTTCAATCAACACATCATCATTAACATAGTCTTAGAAACTTCATTCATTAGTCATTCATGAGTGTGTGTATGTGAGAATAACCTTTCATATATATCATCATCATTCATAAGTGTTAAATTGAGAATAAGCTTTCAATGCTAACACAATTACATTCTAAACATGATCATAATACATTCATTGAGATCACACACATATACTTCACATCATAATCATACATAAATCCTTCATGAAATTGCCCTTTAAGTCTATGAATCAATCTCAACCCATAAATCTAAGATACTACAATAGATAAGAGAATTAACATGATTCAATAACTAATTCAATATAAACATAAATAATTCAACATAATTTCATGATCAAAAAATTTCCAATCACAATTCACAACTGATGAATTTGGGGGAAAATATGGGTTCAAGGGAAAAATCATCTTAATTCACCATTCAACCATCAATTAAGCCATGATTCAGAACATATAATCCTTTTTAAAACGTTTGGAATTGAACCCGTGCATAGATTGAAAACTAGGGTTTTATGAGGATAATTTAGAAACTTGAAATCATCTTTGATAGGGCTCCTTGAATGAAACTGACACAAGGGTGAAGACTATACCATACCTTTTTGGGAATAAATCGATGAAAATTGAGTGAAAGTGGTTTAGATCTTGAGCTTGAAAGCTTGAATCCTTCACCTCCAATGGTGGTTTCTAGAGAGAGAATATTTGGAGAAGAGAAGTGGGTTCTAATTTGTGTTTTGGAAGAATGAATTGAAAAATGTGTTTTAATGCTTTTAAAACCCTTAAAATACTTTAATTAATCAATAATAACCATCCCCAACCCCTAACCAACTAATTAGCAATTTACCATAATGACCCTCACTTAGGCCGAACCAAGACAACAAACCAGTCATGACCTACGAACCCCCACCCATGGACCGTGGGTGGGTCCACGGGCCGTACTGGCTTCTCGTGGTTTGGTTCTGTGGCTTGAATTTTGGTACCTTGACCCATAGAGGCCATCCACGGGGCATGGATGGACCTACGGGCGTAGGTCCCATCCGTGAGTCCTTCTCAAATTGACAACTTTTTGGTTTCTTGGGGTCTTGGGGGTTAGGCTTTAGGGTCCTCCTCAAGGACCCTTGGTTGGTCCTTGGGGAGTCATACCTTGATGTTTAACCCCTAAACCCCTCAACCCTTCAACCTAAGCTCGGGAAGACATTTTACAACTCATAACCGCATAACAAACTCATAACGAACTCCTTAGGCTCTAGTTTCACTTACTAGTTTTCTGGGTCGTTACATTATCTCCCCCTTAGGAACATTCGTCCACGAATGACACTTTATAAACTTTAAGCGATTAACGACTCAAGACTAGCAGCCCATCATGCATGCAACATTTTAATCAATGCACAAAACTAGGAGGAAACATCAACTCCATCTCAAACAAGTAGGAACTACATCTACAAACTCATTTATGCATCAAAACTTCAACATTTCTCATTTCATTGGAAGAATTACCTTCTCCAACTCAAATCATGCTCATCATAACATCATTAGGCACATTATGCAATTTCTCTTAAAATCACAATTAGGCATGTTCAACATTTAACCTCATGAAGCATATAGGCAACTCATACTAAATGCACATCAACATGATGAACACAATCCATAAAACTCATTTTTTCTTTTAAACATAAATTCATCAAGAACATGCATAACATAAGGAGACCATGGAAACACATATTCACTCATGACTCCAAAACATGAAACAAGCTACAAGGAACTCTTGATCTCAAGCTTGAATAGGAATAAAAGGAAAGAGATAAGGATATCGGAACTCTCAACACCCTTACTATTCATCACACCATTTTCTCAACATTTTCATGGAAACCACTTCCTTATTCTTCCATTTCTTAAGTTGACGGTTTAAGATCCCAATCGATACTTCTAAACTAGGAAGATCCTTGTTAAGAAACTCTTGGTCACAAACAACCTTACCAACACCACTCAAGGTCTCATATGTATCTAGCAAACCGGGCCTAAACTTCTCAAACTCACTACACCTCTTAAGGTGAGAACTTTCAAGAAAACATAACTCATGAACATCAAAACACCCAATGACCTTCCTATCAAAGCACATTATCTCCCCCTTTGGAGTAAGCCTATACAAGCTCTTTACAACATCACTTGTTTTAATTCTAAGGTTAGAGCAAGTCATCACTAAACCTTCACACTCATCACACAAAACGATTTTAAACCAAGGCGAATTACACTTCTACCCTTCTTAGGGGAGTCTACTCACCTCACACATCTAGGCATTTCTAAAATACCTTATTCATCAACTCTTTCAGCATACCTCAAAACTCATCATGAAAAAGTCGGGTTCTACCATCAACTAGACATAACCATAAAGCAACCCATTCATATTATAGACAACATCACAACATATCATCTAAAATCTATCAAGTCACATAGCCATAATTGGCATCACCACCAATCTTTTTTCTCCCTCAATCCTTGTACCATAAGCCCTTCAAGTGGTCATACCCTAAAGACCATCGGATAAGGAATAAGAGAGAGAACTTATAGAGTTAAACTCTATGGAACGACTTGAAGAATGAAGAAGTGAGACTTTCCTAACATCCAATAGCCTCATATTCATAAATGTGGCGCGCTTCACACTATGAACAAGACTCTACTAGATGTGCTTTGAGACATCCTAAAATCATCCCAAAATCTTGTGCTCTAATACCATGTTTGTCACGACTCAGGGTACACCCTAGACGTAACACGACGTACAAGACTCCGAAAAGTCTCATACAAGCCTCATAGCATTCTTGAACATAAGAACATAGGAAAATAATGCAGAATTTAAAATGTTTCTTTACAATCAAAGCCATTTTCCATAAAAACAAGCGGAGGTCTTTCTAAACTTTGTCTCAAACCATCTAGAAACATAAAACTTAAAACTTTGGGACACAGCCCATACAAAAGCTCTAAACATAAAGTAAAAGACATAAAGGGAAGTAATGGGTTCGTCCTCGAAACAATGAGGACTCATCAAGTTTTCATCTCCTTGCTCCTTAGAAACCAATCTTCCAAGTATAGGACATCAAATCTCCAAACCCTACACTTTGATAAAAATGAAGAAATATGGGTTAGCACAGTTAATGTACTAAGTATGATAGCCATGCAAAAACCATGCATAAAACATATATTTTATTTGAAAGTCGTGCTTTTATGCCACTTTGAGAAAACTTCATGAACATAAGTATAAGAGGCATAATATACACACATAACCAACATACAAGTCATTTCATCACATTAGAACAAAATAAACATATAAGTCATTTCGTCACATTAGAACATAATCATCATATATGCCATTTCATCACATTAAGCTTTCACCTTAAGTAACCCCAAGCCATACTTTGTGCAATGTATGAATAGCGTCCCGTACCACCATCCACACTAAGTACCACATTAAGGCCACCAAAAGTGAACTTACCATTCATCTTTTTCATAGTTAGATCATACTCATCCATAAGGAACATAGACATTTGATAAATCATATCAACACATTAGAACCATCATCTAGGGTAACCCTAAGTCATACTTGTGCAATGTATAAATGGCATCCCATACTACTACTCACACTAAGTACTCATTTGAATCCGTCATAGACAAGACATATTCATATTCAATGTCATGACAAGGAAGTAAATCATAATACAATCCAAGTAAAGCATACATCATCACATTAAGCACATAAGTCAACATTCTTTATTAGCTTCATTAAGAGCACCTTCATTCATTAGACACTAAATCAACATTCTCATTAGCATCATCATAAGAGCACATTCATTTCACTTAACATTATATCATAAAGGAACACACCATGACTACTCTCAAAGCCTACTTGTGCAATGCATGGATGGCATCCCGTACTACCACCCACACTAAGTAGTGCATTCTTGAGAAACCATAGTTCATTAACATTCTTTGTGGGGGTAAGTGATGAGTCCACAAATTGGACTCATTTAGGGCTTTATTTTGATAAGAATAGTGTCCTCAAATGCTTATTTTGTCTAAATATCTGATGATAACTCTTAAGTTTCAGGTAGTTGAAGTTTTAGTGAAAGCATGGACACTTAGGCACAAAAAGAAACAAAAAGGATGAAAAGACCGAAGAAGCTAAAGCCTGAGCTCCGCCGAGTACACTTGGCGAGTCACAAAAGGGATAGATTCTGCCCTTTGTTCCAGTACGCGAAGCCCTGAAGGAAGAGGATCAAAAGAGCGATAAACGGAGCAGTCGACGCTTCGCCGAATAGTTCCATGAAGCAGTACTATACTGCCCAATGGTCCAGAACCTGAAGATGATGAAGGCAAATATGAAATGGAGGTGTAATAGAAAAAGGGCGAGTCACCGAGTCATTCGGTGACGTCGACTAACTTCGCTGAAAGATCCACCAACGCTATTTTCTGAAGTTTGAAAATACTAAACTTATTTATTAATTTTAAGAGGGGAACGTTAATTTTAATTTCCAGAATAGAATAGTACTTTTTGGGATATTTTTCTCTTAAGTTTGGAGAGGGTTTTATGGGAGACTTGAAGAAAGAAGGGTTTCATCTTCCCCAATTTGGAAGTGGGTCTTCTCCATTCTTCTTCCTTTGCTTAAATCAAGGTTTAATTTCTTATACCCATTTGATTTCACTATCATTTTAGGTGTATTTTGTTATTTCTTGATGTGTGGATAAAAAACCCCATTCTTGGGGTGTGATTTAGCAAATATGAGTTGATATTATTGTTGGGTCTTGCTTACTGATAGGTTAGATGTAGTTTGGTGGTGATTTGACCTAGTGATTGTGGTTTAACCTAAAGGTTTTGTAGTTTCAAATACAAAGCCACCCATGTGTTTTTGGATTGCCCGAGAGGGAGGTCGTGAAACCAAGACCACTAGACTGATGGCCTAAGGAGTGGGTCGACATGTCATTATCATTCATTAGTGTACAATTGAGAATAGCCTTTCAATAAACATATCATCATTAACATAATCTTAGAAACTTAATTCATTATTCATTAGTGAGTGTGTGTATGTGAGAATAACCTTTCACGTATATCATCATCATTCATAAGTGTTAAATTGAGAATAAGCTTTCAATACTAACACAATTACATTCTAAACATGATCATAATACATTCATTGAGATCATACACATATACTTCACATCATAATCATACATAAATCCATCATGAAATTTCCCTTTAAGGCTATGAATCAATCTCAACCCATAAATCTAAGATACTACAATAGATAAGGGGTTTAACATGATTCAATAACTAATTCAATATAAACATAAACAATTCAATATATTTTCATGATCAATCAATTCCCAATGACAATGCACAACTTAAGAATTTGGGGGAAAACATGGGTTCAAGGGAAAAATCATCTTAATTCACCATTCAACCATCAATTAAACCATTATTCATAATATATAAGCCTTTTTAAAACGTTTGTAATTGAACTCTTGCATAGATTGAAAACTACGGGTTTTTGGGGAAAATTTGGAAACTTGAAATCACCTTTGATAGCTCCTTGAATGAAACTTAGACAAGGATGAAGACTACCATACCTTTTAGGGAAGAACTCCACGAAAATTGAGTGAAAATGGTGAGAGCTTGAGCTTGAAATCTTGAATCCTTCACCTCCAATGGTGGTTTCTAGAGAGAGAATATTTGGAGAAGAGAGGTGGGTTCTAATTTGTGTTTTGGAAGAATGAATTGAAAAAATATGTTTCAATATACTTTAATTAATCAATAATAACCGTCCCCAACCCTAACCGACTAATTAGCAATTTACCATAATGACCCTCACTTAGGCCGAACCAAAACAACAAACTAGTTATGACCTACGAATCCCCACCCACGGACCGTGGGTGGGTCCACGGGAAATACTAGCTTCTCGTGGTTTGGTTCTGTTGCTTGAATTTTGGGGCCTTGACCCATGGAAGCCATCCACGATGCGTGGATGGATCTACGGGGCGTAGGTCCCATCCGTGAGTCCTCCTCAAATTGACAGTTTTTTGGTTTCTTGGGGTCTTGGGAGTTAGGCTTTAGGGTCCTCCTCAAGGACCCCTTGGTTGGTTCTTGGGGATCCGTACCTTGATGTTTAACCCCTAAAACCCTCAACCTAAGCTCGGGAAGAAATTTTACAACTCATAATCCCATAACAAGCTCAAAACGAACTTGTTAGGCTCTAGTTTCACTTAACTAGTTTTTCAGGTCGTTGCATTAACAAATTTTCCAGATTTTTCATTCTTTCCTAAAATGACTATTTCCAATTCTAACTCTTTCTAGTTCTTTAAATTAGCGAGATGTTACAATATCTCCCCCTTGGGAATATTCCTCCTTGAATGAGATTACTCTTAGTAGGCTAAGGGTGTAACATCTAACATTCAACCCAACACCCTACAAACAATGCAAATATGACAAGCCAACTTATAAATTAAAGAGAACTAAGAATAGAATTTGTACCTTGATCTGGAATTTCTTCGGTTTCAAAGAGATGTGGATATCTCTTCTTCATAACCTCCTCAGCTTCCTAAGTAGCTTCCTCAACAAACTAGTTCATCTAAAGAACTTTGACTGATTCTACTTCCTTAGTCCTCAACTTGCGAACTTGGAGATCTAGAATCTGAACCGTAATCTCTTGATAAGATAACCTATCCTTGATACTAATATCTTCAATTGTTATTATAAGTGAAGGATCTCTCATGCACTTCTTCAACATGGAATGAAATATTGGATGAACCGCTGCTAACTCTTGTGGTAGCTCCAACTCATAAGCTACATTACCAACCCTTTTGGATATTCGGTAAGGACAAATATACTGGGGACTAAGTTTCCCTTTCTTACCAAATCTCATAAAACCTTACATGAGTGAAGCTTTTAAGTAAACCCAATCATCTACATCGAACTCTAACTCCCTTCTCCTAACATCAGTGTAGGACTTCTGACGACTCTGCGCTGTTATCAACCTTTCTTGAATCACTTTCACTTTCTCCATAGCTTGATGAACTAAGTCTGGTCCTATCAACAAAGCTTCACCAACTTCAAACCATCCAATAGGAGATCTGTATCTTATCCCATAAAGAGCTTTCTAGGGAGCCATCTGGATGCTAGAGTGGTAATTATTGTTGTAAGCAAACTCAATGAGAGGTAGGTGGTCATCCCAATCAACCTTGAAATCAATCACACAATCTACCTTGATACCTCATAACACCATCTCCCCTTGTTCTAAAGCCGTCACTTTTTGCTTAGGAACACTTGCCTTTAATTCAAGAAATAAGGATCTTGGTCTTGCTTCTCTTTTACTTCTAATACTAATGATGATTTGGTCCCATTCATCACCACAACTCCTCCTTCTGTGGAATCCATTAGTCGAACTCCTAAGTGTTCAAGCCTATGCACCTCTTTTGCTAACTCTTTCTTATCTTCCTCAAAATGGGCGGTACTACCCATAGATAACCTGCTCAAGACATCATCAACAACATTAGCCTTACCTGGGTGCTAAAGAATACTCATGTCATAATCCTTGAGTAATTTTAACCACCTTCTCTGTCTGAGATTAAGCTCTTTCTGACTAAATATATATTGAAGACTCTTGTTATCGGTGAATACATCTACCTGAACACCACACAAATAATGACGCCATATCTTCAAAGAGAATACTACAACAGCCAACTCTAAGTCATGGGTTGGGTAATTCTTCTCATGAACTTTCAACTGTCTGAAGGCATAAGCTATAACTTTGCCATTCTGCATCAACACACAACCCAAACAAACTTTAGATGCATCGCAAGACACAACAAAAGCTTAAGTACCTTCTGGTAAGGTCAATACTGGGAAGTAGTCAACCTCCTTTTCAATTCCTGAAAGCTTTTCTCACAAGCTTCAGACCATTGAAATTTCGCTGTCTTCTGGGTTAACTTGGTCAAAGAGGATGAAGTAGATGAGAATCCCTCTACAAACCTTCGATAATAACTAGCCAAACCCAATAAACTCCTAATATCAGTTGGAGATATGGGTCTAGGCCAATTCTGCAATGCCTCTATTTTCTGGTTATCAACTTTAATTCCCTCTCCAGACATAATGTGGCCTAAGAATGCCATAGACTCAAGACAAAATTCACACTTAGAAAACTTGGCATATAACTCTCTATCCTTTAAAGTTTGGAGCACTATTTTGAGATGATTAGCATGATCTTCTTCATTCCTCGAATAGATTAGTTGGTCATCAATAAAGACGATAATAAATATATCTAAATAAGGTTTGAATACTCTATTCATAAGGTCCATGAATGTTGCAGACACATTGGTCAAACCAAAGGACATAACTTGGAACTCATAATGACCATAATGGGTCCTGAATACTGTCTTTGGAATATCACATTCCCTTACTCTTAACTGATGGTAGCCTGATCTGAGGTCTATCTTAGAGAAACAAGTAGCACCCTGAAGTTGATAGAAAAGATCATCAATTCTTGGAAGAGGGTACTTATTCTTGATGGTAACCTTGTTCAATTGAAGGTAATCTATACACATCGTAAGGAACCATCTTTCTTCCTCACAAATAAGACTGGAGCACCCCAAAGTGAGACACTTGGTTGAAATAAAGCCCTTATCAATGAGATCTTTCAACTGTTCTTTAAGCTCTTTCAACTCTGCTGGTGCCATTCTATATGGCAGAATAGATATAGGACGAGTTTCTGGAAGAATATCTATACCGAAGTCTATTTCTCTCTCTTAGGAGGGACTCCGAGAAGATAATCTGGAAAGACTTTTGGAAACTCTCTTACTACTAGGACTGACTGAATATGAGGTATGTCAACACTAGAGTCATTAACTCGGACCAAGTGATAGACACACCCCTTAGAAACTAACTTCCTTGCCTTAAGGTACGAAATAAAACGACCTTTAGGCACTGCTGAACTATTTTTCCACTCTAAGACTGACTCATTTGGAAACTGAAACTTGACTACTCGAGTTCTACAATCTATTGACGCATAACATGCATGAAGCCAGTCCATACCTAGAATGACATCACAATCTACCATGTCTAACTTGACTAAATAAGCCATGGTACTTCATGAGTTCACGATTTGGACTTATTGAGGGCTTTATTTTAATAAATTTAGTGTCCTTAAATGCATATTTTATGCCAATAACTGATGTAAATCCTTGAATTTCAGGTATTTGGATGGAGGAATAAAGCATGGACACTATTGAGCAAAAAGGAACAAGGCAGCTGAAAGAACGAAGAAAAGAAGTACTGAGGATCGCCTAATCCATTGGGCGAGTTGCCGAACGACCATGGTCTCGCCTAATGTTCCAGTGTGCCAAGCCCTGAAGGAGAAAATCAAGTCGGCGATAAAAAAGAGCAGTCGGTGAGTCACCGAACAGTTCCGCTCGCCGACTGCTCCGCGATGTAGTGCCATATCGCCCAAAGTACAAAACCTAAAAATGTTGAAGGCTAAAGCAAAAAGGTGATGGAATTTACCAAAGGGCGGATCGCCGAATGGATCGACAATCCCGACTTATTGCGCCAAATCGTCCTTCACAGCATATTTTTGGGCGACTATAAATACATTTTTAAATTCTTAGTTTAGTATCCAGTTTAGAATCTAGTTCATTTTTTATTGTTCAGTTTTCAAGTTTGAGAGCTAAGAACTGAGTTTAGGGACATTTTTCCTTAGCTTTTAAGATTTGAAGATTTCCATTTATGAGAAATTGGAAGTGGGTGTTGAAGATTCTTCATCTTAGACCTTTGTAAAGACTATATCAATCTTACCCAGTTGATGGAAACACAATTTGGTAACGGTTTTTACCTTTTTATGATGTCTAGCTAAAACCCAAATTTTTGGGGCGTGATTATGTGATTATGGGTTGATTTAGCTGCTGGGTATTGTTAATTGATAGTGTAAATGTTGTTTAAAAATGATTTCATTCAGTAATTGTGGTTGAAATTAATGGGTTATAGTTGCAAATACAATCCTAACTTCGTGTTTTTGGCTTGCCCGAGAGAGAGGTTTTAAAACCAAGATTTCTGAATCGATGGTCTGTGGGTATTGGGTTGTCATGGGTTCAGCTCGAGAGAGTGAACCCTAAATTTTTTTCCACACATTCAGCTCGAGAGAGTGAATGGACTAAAGCGAAGGTTGTTCTTAATTGTTGTTTATTGGTGTTCGAGAGAAATCGATTTGATTCGAGGTAAATTGTTCAAGAGAAAGTTTACCCCCACTAAAGTCTAGCTTATTCACTGATTTATAACTATTCACTATTAATTGCAATTACCCGATTGTCTACCTTAGCCCATAATCCAATCACATCTCAAGAACCAATCTCTATATTTGTTATTTTGGTATTATTTGTTGTTTTATTTGTTAATTGAAACCAAATCCCCCTGATATTTGACACTTGTGTCACCCCGAATTTGATCAATGCTTTTATTCGTAAATATTTTTCGCTATGATTGACTTGAGCATATTCCTACTTGCCTATTGATTCTCATCTACGTACAATTCCCTTGGGACTCGACCCCAACTCACTTAGTTGGGTTACATTACTACATAACGATCATTGACACTTAGTATTGGATGAAGTGTCTTTGATAGCGTTATTTTGATCAGTACTCTTGTGATTGACGGAAATAGGACAATCACGATAGACTCTTTCTGCTAGAATTGACTCACCAACAAGTGTAGAAACACTGAAGGGCATACTAAGTTGCTCAGGAAGAACATTAAAATTCATCACAACATACACAGTTACAAAGGATAAACTCGCTCCTTGGTTTAGCAAAGCATAAATATTAGAGTTAAAGACTTGGATCATACCAGTAACAACATCTGGAGAATCCTCTTGCTCTTGGCGACTTGTGATAACATATAGGCAGTTTGTTCCTTCGCTAGTACCTGAAGTAGCTCCTCTTGGTGCAGCTCTGTCTGGTGGAACAACTGAAGAAGACTGGGCTCTATTGCCCCCATTACCACTACCCTGCTTGTTCTTTGGACACTCTCGCATAAAATGACCATTCTGGCCACACTTGAAGCAGCCAGTGGAGCCATCACGACACGTCCTTGAGTGGTTCCTACCACACTTAGCACATGCAGGAGGCTTACTACCCCCTTGTGCCATACTACCCTGAGAATAGATAGGTTTACCTCTGAAATTCTGACTATTGTACTCACCTTTGTTCTTTGGTGTACGTGCACTAGCAGATGATGGAGCAGGTCCCTTTTTGTTTCTATTGAATGGAAGACCGATTCACATTACTCTTCTGTTGCCCGGACTCATTCCCTGTCTTAGCTCTCTTATTCTTAGACTCTTATCTATCACTTAGCTTGTCCTCCTCAATTTATTGCACATGGATCATCAACCTTGCTATGTCCATATCCCCTATCAGCATAACTGTCTTGCCTTCCTTACATGACAGACGAGTCAACCCAACAACGAAAAACTCATCCTGCTCCTCATGTCATCAACCATCTCTTTGTTTCTCTTAGCTCACGGGGAAAGAAATGCCCATTGAAAGCACTCTAAAAAATAGTCCAACTCACAATCGGTTACGCGCAAGCATGATTTAGAAAGAAACTGTATAGATATGAACTCTATCGCACGAAATGAGTATGAAGAAAGTGAGAAAATTTCCTAAGTGTTGCAGCCTCCTAATTATAGATGTGGGTCACTTCACACTAATAACTAGGACTTTACAGACACGGCTTCATAGACTCCCTAGGACTCTTAAACTCTGTGCTCTGATACCAAGTTTGTCATGCCCCGATCCTACACCCTGGACGGGACTGACACTCAAGAACTATTGTTGGCCCCAAGCGAACCCTTGGCCTGTGTTACTAACCCAGCGGAAGACTTTAAACATTAAGAAAAGAACTCAAATGCAAGATAACTCAACTGCCTCAAACTAAACTCAAAATGTTTTAGAAATAAACATTTAACTTAGCTCAAGTGGCAACTCAAATCTGAACATAAGCCAATAACAAAGTAAAGACAAATGAACTAACTGACTACCTATTTATGATGCCTCTAATAACTGAGATAGATGTCGGGACAAGACCTCCGATCATCCTAACAACTGAAAACTACTAAAGCAATATAAATAGGAATCCTCCAAAAAGCAATGAGGCTCCCCACAAGACTCTGAATACTCAACTGGATCAACGAAGCGCTGGATGCTGATCCTGGTTACCTGTATCTACATCATAATAAGATGCAGGCCAACTGGCATCAGTACGTTGAATGTACGAGTATGCGAGGGGAATACTAAACATAACATAAGCTTGAAAGGAATCTGAAAGAAACACTTACCTTGGCTTTACTCAACTCATGAACAACTTAACTAAATATAAAGAAATAAAACACATGCAATATATATAGAAAGCTTTTAAAACAGTAGAAAGCAACTCAGTATGTTAAAGAAATGCAATAACAAACTCAACTTTACTCATATAATAACGTAATATAGTTTTTGTGGGAGTTTTTCTAATCGACAACCACCACTATGAGCCTAAGTGGCGATACAACGTCTTGCCCACGCTGCCAGAACTGTCCTATACTTTGCCGTCATATAGGACACCTTAACTAAGTAGATCCACTAGTCTATGCTAAAAAGCACTTAAGTAATCATCTAAAAAGTACGATCTTTTACTACCAATGATGACTACATGATTTATGGGGGCTGTGAGTTATTTGAACTCTCCCCCATATCGGTGCTCAATACTATTCCCAAAATACTTAGCTCATATATTTAAAAACATAACTTGTTTCTTTGGTTTGAGATAATTACTCAAAACTTAGCTGAAAAGCTCTCTTGGAATCTATGTTCCCTTTCTTGCTCAAATGTGAAAACATTTACTCTTTAACTGAAAACTAGCTCAAAGGCTCTTTTGGAAATCAAGGTTCCCTTTCTTCTTTAAATGTGAAAACATTTACTCTATAAGTGAAAACTAGCTCAAAGGCTCTTTTTGGAAATCAAGGTTTTCTTTATTCTTTAAATGTGAAAATGTTTTACTCTTTGGGAATACATAGTCCCGATATAATCTTTTGAAGAAATAAACGTCAAACTTTACTCTTTACTCAACTCAAAACTCAAGTCTTAAAACAAAGTTAAAACATTTGTAAAAGACTTTTGGAAGACTCTCTTAACTTCTCTTGACTTGGCTCTTAACTTCTCTTGACTTGACTCTTAACTTTCATTAAATATAATTATGGATTCAAGGATTGTGATTTGTGATAGGAAAGATCTCATGATGTTTAGGAGTGTTTTTTTATATAGTTAATCATGAGAAAAGATCAAGAAATCACTGTCTGAAAGCAATTCCGCGCCGCGGAGATGTGTTTAAATTTTTGGTCACGGAAATAATTTTTGAGGCTGAACGGTCCGTGACCACTCTCCGACGTGAAGACAACTTTGTCAATTTTGAGGAACAGTCGGGGACCTGGTACCCAGATTTGCCCGACATGTTCTTTCTTCATTTTCTAACCCCAATTCGCCTAAACTCAGTTCTTTTTCTCAAATTCCCTTTAGATTCAGATACCCAATATTTATACACAAGAATCTAACTCAAACAACTCAAGGAAACAACATTTTAACCTCAAGGAACTCCTCAATCTAAACCTAATTCAAGAACAAAGGCCAATTTCAAGAACACCATTCAAGCTATTCATCAACTTCCAACTTTCTAGAACGAACTCCACTGAAATAAAAATGATTGGCGCGTGGGTGAATGAACCCAACGCTATGAAAGACTCACATACCTCGCAGAGATCACCCCTTGACGAAATCCACATTGTTAGGTTCGAGAATTGATGATTCTTGCTCCTTCTCCTCTTCTTTTTTCTCTCCTCTAAAACCCTAACTCAATTTTTCAAAAGCGTAAGCTGACCAAGTTCAGTTTAGATCCCTAAGTAATTACCAAAAATGAATTAATTTAATTGGATATGGTAAAGACCAAAATACCCTTCCAAAATCCATTTTAGACTTTCCTTATTTGAACAACCCAACTTCAAATAGGCATATCTCACTCATACGAACTCGGAAAGGCACAAACTCGGCGGCGTTGAAAATATTATTCCAAGGTCATTCTTACGATATCTGGAAACACACATAACTCATATTTAGCTAGGAGTTATTTTCATTTGAAGTAGACCAAAAACTCAAACTTAACATAACTTAACAAATTTTCCAGATTTTTCATTCTTTCCTAAAATGACTATTTCCAATTCTAACTCTATCTAGTTCTTTCAATTAGTGAGATGTTACACTATAATAGCCCCAATTAAAAATACTCAATTAATTATATTTATGAATTTAATTATATTAAAAGTAGATACCTTTTAACATTATAGGGTTGTGATTTTTCCAAAGGGTTCTGACTTTTCTAAAAGGTTGGGCCTTTTCCGATTAGTTGTGAATTTTTCAAAAGGTTGTGAATTTTCCCATGAACAGTGAGTTTTTCGAAGGGTTGTAACTTTTTTGATAAGGCACAATTAGCACCTATTCATACTACTATTTGTTAGCTATAAATATAGGGGTTTCATCTCACTTTTAAACAACGATTTTTTTTAAAAAGTTTTCTACTCTTCTTCTTCTTAAAAATCTCAAGGGTTATTTGAAACATTTGATCAAGTTCAAAATTCAACGAAATTTGAAGTACAACATAAGAACGTGGTGATGTACAAATTGTAGCAAATCATTCATCAATTCACACTTGTATTGTTTCTTACGATTTTCATGAGCTAATAGAGACGAAATGTTGTGGGAAAGTTAATAATAATAAATAAATATGAAAAATGTCACATGATTTGTGTAAGGTATTTCTTCTTTGTTATTTCATTTTTTATTTTTTTACACTCAAATGAGGGAGTTTCTTTCTAATTTTACTAAAACAATATGCATCAACGTAGTCCATGGAATTATTAGTTTTGAAGTTAAATCTATTTTTTCAAAAATAGATTTTCACTTTTACTTACAACATGATAATACAGACATGATAATAATTATGTTTTAATAGATATGTAAGTAAAATGAACGGATAAAGTAAAGTGTTGATGGAAAGATATTTTAATCAAATGGAACACTATAGTGAATATATCATGAACATATATTTTCATCTTCATTCTTCATTGGCTATGTATTGTTTCATATTTTTTTCTCTTTATATTTATATTGAGTATAAATTTTTTTAAGTATGAATTACTTGTTATTTTTTGTTCATTTTAATTTAATAAAATATTATGTCGCAAGATACGCTCCTTGCTAGCTTTATAACAATAGATAAGAACATAGTGATTGATCATAAAATAATCTTGTATAAAAAAGTTTAATATTTTATATCACAATAAAACTTCTATAAGATACTGTAATGATCTGTTTCCATCGTTATAGAAAAGCCAACGGGGGAAAATTTGGGACCGGAAAACTTTTTCGTAGTATTTGGATTTTCCCAACCTAGTCCAGATTTGGATGAAATCTGAGTCTTTAAGGTGTAGGGAAATCTGGTAACAATCGGGTGAGTTAATTATGATTTTTATTACATGAGTAGTTAGATAACTCGTTAAGGAATCCGTACGACTTTACAAAATTGAATTCAGGCGAGTAGAACTCCCAGAATCGATCTTAGCGTGAACGGTATTTTCTGAGCGTCGTTAGTTAGAGGTGTGTCCTGAAATGGGGGTATTGGAATTATTAAAATAGCTCACTGTTTCGTGAAGCCAATTTGGAGCTGGGTTTTGTCACTCTGGCGGGGCTGATGTAGAGGGGTGAGGAGCGTTGTGGCGGGTCAGATGCGACTTAAAGTCATAAATAAACCTCTAAACAACTTTATTCTACACTTTTTGATTTTTAGAGCTAAGGAACGAACCCCAGGTGACTCTTGATAGTTTTCCACCATTTTTGAGGCTAAAGGTAAGTTTTTCACTCCCCGAATCCATTTTTCGATCCGTAGAATGTATTAGAATGGGTAATTATCGATGGGGGAAAGTTTTGATTTAGAACTTATGGTAGAAACATCCCTAATTTGGATACTTGGGATCATGGGTATGATCTAGGGTTGTTAAAATTGTTAGTAATTTGGGTAATTAGTGATTGCTTATTGATTCTTGTATTTTATTGATTGTTTGTAGACAAAGAACAAGTGGACCGAATCCAGAAAGGGAAGGATCAAGTTTCTTACGGTTTCAAGCTTGTTTCGAGGTAGGTGATGGTTGTGATTGTATGATTGTGTGATGTATGTTTGTTCTTGCCTCATTATGATACATGTATGTATATGAATGTTGCATTATTGATCACACTTGTTGTAAATGAGATGGATGAATTATGATTGCCATGAAGTCATGACTTAAATGTTTGATCTTGAGAATATACTTGTTATTGTGATTGTGGTGTGTTGAATGGATCAATTGTCATGTTCCGGCATAACTAACTTGGATCAGTTGCCACGTTGCGGCATAATTATGAGAGCGGTTTCCACGTTCTAGCATAAACATTGGATTGGGTACCACGTTTTGGTATGCTAACTGTTTGGGTTTGGGATCCATGAGAGGACCAATGATTTGACATAATTGTGTAGCTTGAGGAATGTAAAATGCGTTCTTCTTCTTAATGTAGATAATATTGTATATGTTCGATATATGCATGTGATTATATTGGTGTATGACTTATGTATGTTGCCCTTAGTGGGATAGCCGCGTGATTGTACCAGTACACTGTGGTTGTGTACTAATACTGCACTTGCTCTTTCTTTGTTGAGTACATGGCTTCTTCAGGCGGCTATTGACAGACCTCATCTAGAAGACCAGTGATCGTTCAAATTCAAAGGTGATCCACTTCTTCCGGGTTTCCATGAGTTCTCCTTTCGTCTATGTCCACATTTCGGACTTAGACTTTTCTAGTAGTTGATTAGTTCATTAGTTTGGGGTTGTGTCCCTTCTTGTTTAGATTTGTTGAACTTCAGATGTTTTGGTACATTAACTTTCAGGTTCTAGGCATTACTTCCGCAATGTTAGTTTATTATTGTTAGACTTTGGTTAGATTTTATGGGAACTCTATTTCTTTCCTTAGTATTTTTCCTCCTTTTGTATACTTAAATGCCTTAGTTTTAGATTAGTTGCTTGGTTTGTATTGTAGTAATGGTTCTCCCACCGGAGGGTTAGTGTGGGTGCCAATCATGATGATCAGGGTCGTGATAAAGTTGGTATCAGAGGCTAGGTTCGTTGATCTCGATGTACCAAAATGAGTCTAGTAGTGTCTTGCGGAATAGTATGGGAACACCTTTACTTTTCTTCAAGATGCTATAGGACTTTAGGAAATATCTCTATTTTTTCTTGTCTCCTTCGTGCTATAACTTGATTCCAATTGGTATATGTTGATTCAAATTTGTATCTAACCTCCTTCACTCTTTTGTCCACAGATGGTTAACACTAGATATAACGGCGTCAGGCCTGTAGCTCCCGTCAATGCACCAGCAGAGGAATCTGGAGCAAGAGGTCGCAGTCGAGGGAGGGGTAGACAAAGAGCTAGGAGTAGAGGCCGTGGAAGGGTAGAGCCTGCTAGAGATGGAGTATAGATCAAAATCGCTCCCCAAAATGAGGCCCCTTCCGTGCATTATTAAGAGATAGAGGAGGATATTGCGGTTGAAAATATTGAGGAGGTTGAACAAGAGGAAGAGGTGCAGGCTGAGACTACTGGTATTCCTCCTATCGACCCAGTGTTAGCTCAGCAGAGCATGTAGTTTTTGAAAGGATTGGTCGGTCCTGGAGTGCTTCCATATGTTCAAGTAACTCAAGCTCCCACTAATCCCCCTATTTCTATCACTACTCCTAAGGTGGGTGGAAATGGAGGTACTAATGCTTTCTTCCATCCTTTTGTTGGGTTCTGTTATGACTGGTGATGAGCATGAAATGTTGACTATGTTTTTGAAGCTAAAGTCTCCCGTGATTCTTGGTTCCGAGAGTGAGGATGCTTATGAGTTTATGTTGGATTGCTATGATAAGCTTCATAAATTGGGTATCGTTCATCAGCATGAGGTTGAGTTTGTGACTTTCCAACTTCAAGGTGAGGCCAAGCAGGGGTGAGAGCCTATATGGAGTGCAGATCTTCAGTTTTACCTCCACTCACTCAGCCCTAATTTCATGCTCTATTTTTAGAGAAATATATGCCTAGAACTTTGAGGGATCGCAAGAAAGATGAGTTTATGGCTTTGGAGCAAGGTGGTATGTCTGTGGCTGCTTATGAGGCCAAGTTCCACGCTTTGTCTAGATATGCTACTCAGTTAGTGACTATTGAGGAGGAGAGGATCCGTTTGTTTATTAAGGGATTAAATTCTGAGTTGCAAGTATTATCTATTCATATCACTTCTGCAGTGAGAAGCTTTAATGAGGTGACATACTATGTTAAGAAAGTGAAGGGGGTGAGGCGAGATAGTCAAGCTAAGGCATGGGCAAAAAGGGCCAAGAACTCGGGTAACTTTCAAGGTTCCTACTCCAAGGGGTCGGGAAGACCAACACTTGAAGCCAAAACAATTCAGTCTGACATGCCCACCTCTACATGTAATTACTCAGGACCTCCATCTCCTAATTTGATTCATGATGGCCAAGGAGTTGCGCCTTCGACGGGCAGCAAACTATTATTTGATCGTACTTGCTACAATTGTGGAGAACCTGGGCATATGAGGAGAGATTTTCCCCATCCACGCATTTTGGATTCCATGCAACAGCCATCTAGAGCAGTGGTACCAACGGGGAATGGTAATATTGTTAGAGGACGTCCACAAGGTGGGTGAGGAGGTAATCAGCGAGGCCATGGAGGTAGAGGAAATGGTAATACAGGCAGGGGTAACATGCAACCAGGTAGGGAAGTGGCTCGTCAAGATGATAGGGCTCAGTGTTTTTCTTTTCTGGGAAAGAATGAGGCAGAGGCATCTGATGCGGTGATCACATGTACTATTCTTGTTTGTGACCGGATGGCTAATGTGTTATTTGATCCAGGTTCTACTTATTCCTATGTATCCGTGAGATTTGCCTCAGAGTTTGATATGAATTGTGATAAACTTGATGCCCCATCCATGTTTCTACCCCAGTTGGAGAGTCTGTCATAGTTACACATGTCTATCGTGCTTGCTCTATTTTGTTTATAGGTTATTAGACTTGGGCTGATATGGACATAATCTTAGGCATGACTTTGTTGTCTCCCTATTATGTTGTGGTTAATTGCAATACTAAGTTTGTGACTCTAGAAATTCCGAAAAGGGAAAATTAAAGTGGGAAGGGGTGTGCAAGCCTAAGCAAGCTATGATTATATCCTCCATTCGGGCTAGGAAACTGGTAGGACAGGACCGTTTGGCTTATTTGGCTCATATTCGGGATGTTGAGGTTGAGTCTCCATCTATTGAGTCTATTCCTATGGTGTCGGAATTTATAGAAGTGTTTCCTAATGATTTACCTGGTATGCCTCCGGATAGAGATATAGATTTTTTCATTGATTTAGAACCTGGTACTCGTCCCATTTCTATTCCTCCATATCACATGGCCCCAACAGAATTAAGAGAGCTTAAGGCTCAAATCTAAGAACTTCTTGATAAAGGATTTATTCGTCCTAGTGCTTCTCCATGGGGTGCTCCAGTTTTGTTTGTTAAGAAAAATGATGGTAGTATGAGAATGTGTATAGATCACCGGCAATTGAATAGGGTCACTATTCAAAACAAGTACCCTTTACCTCGAATAGATGATCTTTTTGACCAATTGCAAGGTGCATCAGTTTTCTCTAAGATTGATCTAAGGTCTGACTATAGTCAAGTGGCTTTCCGCTCCTCTCTCTTTGTTTCGATGAAAGCCTCAACGCTCGCGTTCTACACTACCATCAGTTGAAAATTAAACTTGAGAATGTGCCCAATACGGCGTTTAGAACTCGCTATGGGTACTATGAGTTTTTGGTTATGTCGTTTGGTTTGACCAATGCGCCTGCTGCGTTCATGAGTTTGATGAATGAGGTGTTCAAACCATTCCTTAATTCGTTTGTTCTAGTATTTATTGATGATATTTTGGTCTATTCGAAAAGTGAGGAAGAGCATGCCGACCATCTTCGTATTGTTTTGGGTGTTCTTGGGAAACAAAGGTTGTATGCTAAATTTTCTAAGTGTGAATTTTGGTTGACTTTGGTGGCAATTTTGGGGCATGTAGTTTCAAAAGAAGTGGTAATGGTAGATCCTCAAAAGATTGAGGCGGTTAAGAATTGGGTTCGGCCTAGCTCTATGATGGAAGTTAGGAGTTTTGTGGGACTTGCTAGCTACTATCATCGATTTGTGAAGAACTTTGCTTCTATTGCCACTCACTTGACAAATTTGACCAAAAAGGAGGTACCCTTTGAATGGACTAAAAAGTGTGATGAGAGTTTTCAAAAGCTCAAGAGTCTCTTTACTACAACGCCTATTCTAGCATTACTGGTAGAGGGTAAGGATTTTATTGCTTATTGTGATGCTTCACATTCTGGTTTGGATGTTGTGTTGATGTAGGATAATAATGTTATAGCTTATTCCTCGCGTCAATTGAAGGTGCATGAGAGGAATTATCCAACACATGATTTAGAGTTGGCAGCGCTAGTGTTTGCTTTTAAGATCTGGCGACATTACCACTCTGGTGTCAAGTGTGAAATGTTTACTGATCATCGTAGTTTGCAACATGTGTTCACTCAAAAGGATATGAATTTAAGACAACGAAGGTGGATGGAATTACTTAAGATTATGATGTCACCATTCAATACCATCTGGGCAAGGTTAATGTAGTGGCAGACGCTTTGAGTCGAAAAGCGGTGAGTATGGCTAGCAACTGAACCGGGAAGTGCCGGTTCCAATACCGTTCCGTTACCGGTCCGGTTTTGTTCCGGCTTGTACCGGTTAGGGCCAGTGTCTAGGGGGTTCGGGAGTGGTAACGGGATGGAAACCAGTATATACTGGTTAGTCCCGGTTCAGGTCCGGTTCATTTTTTGTTTTAAATCTTAAATATAACCATTTTGAGAGCCGTTGGGCAACGGGTTTTGGACCCCACCAATGGCTCTTTCACCCCCATAACTCCCCTTTACACCCCCTACCCCCTCAACCTTTTTTGAATACCCCAACCTTCTAAAAACTACATTTTCATCCTTTTTTTAAAACTATAAATACCCCCAATCTTTCATTCATTTCACTCACACAAATATTGTATTCTACTCTCTCAACAACTCTAAAAAATCTCACTCAAGTCTCTACTCTCTAATCTCTTATTCTCGTTAAAATTACGAATTTTGTCTTTGGAAATTGGAGCTTCAAAATTCATCTTTCAATTTTCGGCTTTTAGTCATACACATCTACTTTTTTAAGTAGACGTTTGGTACATTCGTTCCAACTCACTTAGTCACTTTTCATTTAGTCATTTGTTTGTTTGCATTTAATTATTTATTTTGTGAGTAATTAGTCTCTAGTCTCTACTTATTTAGTTATTTATTTGTTTAAAACTTTGCATTATATTTTCATATTAAATATAATTTACTCACTTTTTATATTTGAATATGGATTCCGGTAAAAACAATGTTGACAAGGGTAAAACAATCATAGTTGATTCGATCACTAATTTATGGAGCTCAAAATCCAAGAAAAGTAAAAAATTGGTAGTACTTCTAAATCTAAAAATAAAAAAACTTCTCGATTAAGAATAAATACGGATGATTATACGCATGTTGATGAAACTATTATTAATATTGATAGTAATAGTGGATTAGATCCTTATCATGAACATTTATAAAGAAGGTTTCATAATTTTGATAAGGAATTACCTAAAGATGATGAACATGATGATGTTAATGATTACATTGATAGTTTTGATAGTAATGTTGATGAATATGATGATGATGAAACTGAGCCAGTTACGGCTACTACTCCTACTCCCAGTCCCTCTTCCCCTCCTGCTCATTTTCGTTGTCTTGCTCCTGTTCCCCTGTGCATCCTAGGCCTCAGGTAGAACGCGCTAAAAAATCAGTTGTGTGGCAATTTATGACTCGCAATGAAGATAAAACACAAGCTATTTGTAATAAATGTAAACATAGAATGAATCATAAAACTGTACGAAAATAGGGTGGGACGGGACATTTGAGTAATCATTTCATGTCATGTTGTAAAAATGATTTTTTGAATGCTAAAGCTGTAGCCGAAGCTAAAAAGAATGGTACCACCCTTCCTGAAAATGTAGGAGTAGGGGGCTCTAATATGGTCCAAACATAATTAAATCCTTCTAATATTTCTGGCTCTAGTATACAACGGTCATATAGTAGAGAAAAAGATCTAGAAGAATTAGCTAAAATGATTGTTGTTATGGGTTTGCCATTTAGTTTTGCTGAAAATCCCAATTTTATTCATTATATTCAAATTGTGTATAATCCACATTTTAAAGGTTTTACTAGAAATACAATTAAAAAGGCTATCTTTAATTATCAAGCTCAACATTTTCAATATCTTCATTGTTTATTTTATTATAATAATTGTAAAATAGCTATTACTTCTGATATGGACCGTAGTGTGAATGGTAATGATTATTTTACTATTACTGCACATTGGATTGATGAATATTGGACTTTGCAAAAAAGAATTTTAGGTTATAAATATTGTGAAATGCATAAAACTGGTAGTTATATAGCTCAAACAATTATAGATGTTTTAAAAAACTATGGAATTTGTGATAAAATAATTAGTGTCACCTTAGATAATACTTCTAATAATACATTTGTTGTTGAAATACTAAATCTGTCTTTTTGCCATGTTTGTATTGATGATTTTCATATTAGGTGTGTTTCACACATATATAATTTGATTATTAGAGATGGTATAGAAATGTATAATGATGGTTGCATAAAAGTTGAAACTGCATGTCATTTTATTTTTAAATGTCAAGTTAAGTCTAGACGAAGAGATTTTGAAAATTGTTGTCGTGAATTTAATCTTCCACCTAGAAAAATTCCAAAATCAATGTGTACTAGATGAAATTCTTTATTTGAAATGCTTGAAGTCGCTTATGAATATAGGAAACCGTTACAAATGGTTTGGAATGCTCATAATTCAAATATGACCTATAAATTTGATGATAATGATTGGAATGACGTAAAAGAACTTGTTGAATTCTTAAATGTTTTTTATTTAACTACAAAAACAATATTTGCACTTTATTATCCAACGATTTGCTCTGTTTTACCTAATATTTGTGCTATTTATAGTAAATTTTATAAATTCAAAAATAAACCAAGATTTGAAGAATCTATTGAGAAAATGATTGAAAAATTTGAAAAATATTTTATTCCTATTCCTCAAATTTATTTAACAACTTGTTTGTTAAACCCACATTACAAAGATGAAGGTGCATCACGAATGGTTGATAAAATATATTTTAATTTGGGTATTGAAGATGATGAAATACCTAGTTGTCAAGAAGTTAAAGATAGTATACAAATTGAAGCTAGAAAATTGTATGACTTGTATAATTCTAATAGAATGAATGTAGTACGTAATGAAGAACCTCAAAGTTCTTGGAGTAGATATAATGGAGATGATACTGATGATAGGATAGATTGTTATCTTGAACTTTCTCATAATGATAGAAATGATTTTGATGTATATATTAATCAAAATATAGAACCTACTACTGATCTTCTAGAATGGTGGAGCAATCGCGACAAGGGATTTCCAAAACATCAACCAACCGGTTGCTCGAGATGTGTTAGCTATTCAAGCATCTTCAGTAGGTTTGGAAGGCGCTTTTAGTGAAACAAGATTTCAAATTGGAGAGCATAGATATTCATTAGCAGCAGATAGCTTGGAGATATCGGTACTATTTAGAGATTGGATTAATGGCGAGAGAAGGAGTTATGGTCGTCCAGCTTTACCGACTAAATTTAAAAATGATGTTGATGAAATAATGCAAGATTTTAGTGACGACTGCATTGATGCATTGGAAGAACTATCTAATCAACCAATTTCAGATCATGTTACAAGAGAAATGTTAAATGATTTAAGAAAAGATTTTCTTGGTACCATGAACTATTAAACTTAAATGTCTATTAGTATGAGTATGATCATTCGAGGTCTAATTCAAACAGAACCGTTCCTAGAAGGTGGCTGTGTAGATTTGATCTTTTAATACTCTACTAATATTTTGTAACTCAAATTGTACTATTTAATTAATATTAATAAAGCTATAGGCTATTTGCCTTAATTTTTTTTATTATTGTCTTCAACTTTTATAGCTTATAAAGTTTGAAATTTATACTTTTAAACTTTTAAAATTTGAAATTTAAACTTTTATAACTTTTAAAGTTTGAAATTTAAATTTTAAAACTTTTAAAGTGAACTAAACTTTATACTTTTAAAGTTGAAAATTTAAATTTTCAAACTTTTAAAGTGTGAAATTTAAACTTTTATACTTTTAAAGTTTGAAAGTTTGTATTTTAAACTTTTAAAGTTTAAAATTATAATTTTTTAACTTTAAAATTATAAAAGTTTTAATATTATTTGATTAATGTTCTCAATTTTTTAATTTTAATAAGTAATATTTTTTTTAAAAAAAATATAGCCATTGGGACCCGGTTTTTGGTCCGGCCAGTCCCGGTCCGGTACCGGTCCGGGACGGATACACGTATATTTTTTTGGAACTATCGGTTCCGGTCCGTCCCAATTTTGGTACGGTTCCTCCCCGTGGTACCCAATTCCGGTTCATCCCGGTCCGGTAGTCCCGCTACCGGTCCCGTTGCCAGCCATAGCGGAGAGTATGGGTAGTTTATTGTAACATCTCACAACTAGAAAGAACTAGAAAGAAGTTTAAAATTTGGAAATAGTTTTTTTGGAAAGTATAAGGAAATCTGGAAAATTGTAAGTAAGTTAAAGTTGAGTTTTTGGTCAACTTCAGATGGCCATAACTACTAGCTCATGATAAGTTAAGTGTAGTTCCAGATATGGTTGGGAAGATCTTTGAATGATCTTTCCAACGCCTCGAAGTTTGTGTGATTTCGAGTTCGTATGAGCAAGTTATGCCATTTGGAGGTTGGGCTTTTGGATTAAGGAAATGTCCAATCCGGAAATATAAGGAGTATTGTAGTCTTTTCACTGCCCTATTATTTTAATCCGATTTTAGGAGTTTAATATGGGTCAATTCAGAACTTAGTCATTTTTAGAACTTGGGATTTCACGCTAGGGCTAAGGAGAAAGAAGAAGGAGAAAAGGGAAAATTCATCAAGATCGATCAAGGAAGTTGGTGTTTCGCCAATGATTTACTTCTACCAGGTATGTGAGGCTCTCATAACGTTGAGATCGTTCTCCCACGTGCCAAGCATATTTATTTCTGTTTGGGTTCATCCTAAAAGCATTTCAATAATGATTATCTTGGTATCTACTCTTTAATTCATATATTATTTTTGAATTTGACTGAGTTGGGAAGTTTCTAAGTTCGTTATGTCGCATGATAGGGTCGTTTCGAATTAGATTCTTAGGTACATTGTTGGGTATCTGTATCTAAAAGTTATTTAAGGAAAAGAATCGAGTTTGGGCGGATTTGGGGAAGAAAAACGAAGAAGCAATTTTGTCGGGCGACATTAAGGGGTAGCCGCGCGTCGCGCGCCTAGTGTCCAAATTTGAACAGTTCAGTTTCGCGTCGCGAAGTTGACACGAGGTGTTCTGCGTCAAAAGACATTTTCGGAACCAAAATTAAAATATGCCTCCGCGTCACGGACCCACCTTCAAATGTTGGTTTTTCGGTCTTTTCTCATGTTTAACTATCTAGAATCATTCCTAAACATCATGAGATCTTTCCAGTCAAAAATCTTAATTCTTGAATCCATACTTCAATTCAAGGATCAGTTAAGAGAAGTCAAGAGTCAAGGTCAGATCAGTTCTTAAAGTTTTTCAAAAGCCTTTCACAAGTATTTTAACTTTGTTTAAAGACTTAAGTTGCCAGTTCATTAAAGAAGTAAAGTTGACGATCTTCTCTTCATAGAAGTATATGGGTACTATGTATTCTCAAAGAGATTTAAAAATGTTTTCACATTTTAATAAGAACGAAAATTGAGATTTCCAAAGAGCTTTCGAGCTAGTTTTCAGAAAAGTGTAATAGCATTCTAAATGAAGCAAGAAGGGGAAACTGTGATTTCCAAGGTAGCCTCTGAGCACTAATCTCAAATCACAGAAGAAGTATGTTTTTAAAACATAAAGAGCTAGTATATTTTTGGGAGTAGTATTGAGCACCGATATGAGGGAGAGTTCAGATAACTCACATCCCCCATAAACCATGTAGCCACCATGGGTAGAACATGGTCATACTTTTTAGATGAACCCTTTTCACAATAGACTAGTGGATCCACTTAGTAGTTCAGGTCCTATTCCTTTGGCCAGGTATAACACGCGCTGGCAGCGTGAGGTAGATTGATGTATCACCACAATATCTCTTATGTGATGGTTGTCGGTTAGAGAAACTCCCATATAAGTTATTGTATTTTTGTATACATCAGTTTATTGTATTTTTACATACATCTCAGATTTATATGTATCTTTACATACACACAGAGTTGACATCATGTTTTTAAACAACTTTTCTTTATATTGCACTTGTTTTAAACTAAATATATTGAAATGAGTTCAGTTAAGTATTCATGAGTTGTGAAGTGCCCAGGTAAGTGTTTCTTTCAAATTCCCTTCCAAGCCTATGTTGTTTTAGCATTCCAACTCGCATACTCGTACGTTCAATGTACTGATGCCAGTTGGCCTGCAACGTCTTATGATGCAGACACAGGTAACTAGGATCGGCATTCCGATGCCTCGTTGATCTAGTTGAGCAGCTCAGAGTCAGTGGTGAGCCTCCTTGCATTCAGGAGGACTCTTTTATTCGCTTTCAGTCTTTCCGTTATTAGGATGTTGTGGGGTTTATCCCAACATCCATCTCAATATTTTAGAGGCTTCATAGACAGTCAGATATTTATTAGTGCATATGTCTTTCTTTATCCTTCGGATGTTGTTTAATGACTTAAATGCCATTTTGGCTAGTTTATTATCATTTAAGTTGTTTTATGATCTTATACTATGTTGAGTTAAGTCTTCCGCTGAGTTAAGTAGCCAGGCCAAGTGTTCTCTTGGGGCAATAATGGTCTCCGAGTGTCGGCCACATCCAGGGTGTAGACTCGGGGCATGAGATTTAACTTGCTTGAATGTATCCACACGACCTTTGCCTAACGAAATTCATACATTAGAGTCTAAGTTCATGCAGTGGGGCATATCAGAAAGAGGTGGGGTGTTAGCTAGTATTTAAGTAAGGTCCACATTCGTTGAGGAGATCAAGGCCAAACTATTTGAGGATGAGAATTTGGAGGAACTTAGAAAGAAGAATATGATTGGTAAGGCACAAGAGACCACTCTTTATTCGTATGGTGTACTCAATTTTAAAGGAAGGATTTGTTTTTCGCGAGTTGATGACTTGATTCAGAAATTGTTGGCAGAGTCTCATGGTTCACAATATTCTATTCATCTGGGTGTGAACAAGATGTAGAGAGATATGAAGCGAATTTATTGGTGGCCGGGCATGAAGAAGGACATAGCGGAGTTTGTGGCTAAGTATCAAAATTGTCAACAAGTGGAAGTATGAACATCAAAGACCTACAAGTTTGCTTCAAAGAATGCAAATTCTGGATTGGAAGTGGGAGAGGATAGCCATGGATTTTGTGGTTGGCCTTCCCAAGACTTTGGGGAAGTTTGATTCTATTTGGGTAGTGGTTGATAGATTGACTAAGTCAGCCCATTTTATTTCGGTAAGAATAGATTATAATATTGAACAATTGGCTAAATTTTATGTGAAAGAGATAGTGAGGTTGTATGGGGGGCCCCTCTCTATCATCTCAGACCGTGGTACCCAATTCACATCCAAGTATTGGAGGAAATTGCATGATGAATTGGGCACACAAATCACTTTTAGTACCGCTTTTCATCCACAGATGGATAGATAGTCAGAGAGGACTATTCAAGTGTTAGAAGACATGTTGAGGCCATGTGTGATTGATTTTGGAGGGCATTGGATAAATTCTTACCTTTGTGTGAATTATAGATATGGCACCATTTGAGGCATTATATGGGAGGGGATGTAGATCACCCGTAGGATGATTTGAGGCTGGGGATGTGAAACCTTTGGAGTTGATTTAGTGAAGGATGCTCAAGATAAGGTGAGGAGTATTCAAGCTAAACTTTTAGGAGCCCAGAGTAGACTGAAGAAGTATGCGGATCATAAGGTAACATATAGACTTTTCAGACTGGTGAGAATGTTGTTCTTAAGGTATCACCCATGAAAGGGGTGATGAGATTTGGTAAGAAAGGTAAGCTAAGTCCTAGATACATTGGTCCATTTGAGATTCTTGAATGTGTGGGACCGATAGCGTATAGATTGGCTTTACCTCCTAATTTATCGGGAGTTCATCCGGTATTTCATGTGTTCATGTTGAAGACATATCATGGTGATGGGGATTATATCATAAAGTGGGATTCAATCGTGTTAGACAAGGACCTCCAATATGAGGAGGAACCGATTGCAATCCTTGATCGTGATGTGCGTAAGCTGAGGACCAAAGATATTAAGTTTGTGAAAGTTCAATGGAAGAATCGTCCAGTTGAGGAAGCTACTTGGGAAACCGAGAGGGACATGCGAGACAAGTATCCCAAATTGTTCATCGATTCAGGTACTACTTCATTCCTTCCTTAGCCTAATTTCCTAAGTTTTGTCACTCAGGGACGAGTGATGGGTAAATTTGTATCTATTGTAACGACCTGTTCCCTCCAATATAGCAAAGCTAACGGGGGGAAATTTGGGACCGGAAAACTTTTTTGTAGTATTTGGATTTTCCCAACCTAGTCTAGATTTGGACGAAATTAGATTCTTTAAGCTGTAGGGAAATGTGGTAACAATCGGGTGAGTTAATTATGATTTTGATTACATGAGTAGTTAGATAACTCGTTAAGAAATCCGTATGACTTTTCGAAACTTAATTAAGAGAGTAGAACTCTCGGAATCGATCTTAGCGTGAAGGTTATTTTTTTAGCATCATTGGTTAGAGGTGTGTTGTGAAATGGGGGCCTTGAAATTATTAAAATAGCTCACTGTTTCGTGCAAGCCGCTTTGGTGCTGGTTTTAGTCGCTCTTGCGGGGCCGCTATAACGGGGTGAGGACCGCTATGGCGGGTAAGACACGACTTAAAACCGTAAATAAACCTCTAAACGATTTTATTCTGCACTTTCGATTTTTAGAGCTAAGGAATGAACCCCAGGCGACTCTTGACAGTTTTCCACCATTCTTGAGGCTAAAGGTAAGGTTTTCACTCCCTGAATACATTTTTTATCCGTAGAACATAATAGAATGGGTAATTATCGATGGGGGAAGGTTTTGATCTAGAATTTATGGTTAAAACAACCATAATTTGGATGCGTGGGATCATGGGTATAATCTAGGATTATTAGAATTGTTAGTAATTCAGGTAATTAGTGATTGTTTATTGATTCCCGTATTGTATTGATTGTTTGTAGACCAAGAACAAGCAGAACAAATCCGAAAAGGGGAGGATCAAGTTTCTTAAGGTTTCAAGCTTGTTTCGAGGTAGGTCATGGTTGTGATTCTATTATTGTGTGATGTATGTTTGTTCTTGCCTCATTATGATATATGTATGTATATGAATGTTGCATTATTGATCACACTTGTTGTAAATGAGATGGATGAATTATGATTACCATGAAGTCATGACTTAAAGGTATGATCTTGAGAATATACTTGTGATTGTGATTGTGGTGTGTTGAATGGATCGGTTGCCACGTTTTGGCATAACTAACTTGGATCGGTTGCCACGTTCCGACATAATTATGGGATCGGTTGCCACGTTCCGGCATAAACATTGGATCAGGTACCACGTTCTGGTATGCTAACTGTTTGGGTTTGGGTTCCATGAGAGGACCAATGATTTGACATAATTGTGTAGCTTGAGAAATGTGAATTGTGTTGTTGTTCTTAATGTAGATAATATTGTATATGTTCGATATATGCATGTGATTATATTGGTGTATGACTTATGTATATTGCACTTGGTGGGATAGCCGCGTGATCCTACCAGTACACTATGGTTGTGTACAGATACTACACTTGCTCTATCTTTGTTGATATAGGGCATCTTCAGGCGGCTATTGATAGACCTTGTCTAGAAGACCAATGATCGTTCAAATTCAAGGGTGAGCCACTTCTTCCGGGCAGCCATGAATTCTCCTTTCGTCTATGTCCACATTTCGGACTTAGACTTTTCTAGTAGTTGATTAGTTCATTAGTTTGGGGTTGTATCCCTTCTTGTTTAGTTTTGTTGAACTTTAGATGTTTTGGTACATTGACTTTCAGGTTCTAAGCATTATTTCCACAATGTTAGTTTATTATTGTTGGACTTTGGTTAGAGTTTATGGGAACTCTATTTCTTTCCTTAGTATTTTTCCTCCTTTTGTATACTTAAATGCCTTAGTTTTAGATTAGTTGCTTGGTTTGGATTGTAGTAATGGTTCTCCCACCAGAGGGTTAGTGTGGGTGCCAATCAGGATGGTCTGTGTCGTGACATATACTAGATATTTTCATAAGACAACAACTATAGCATATGGTATGCATCAGAAAAAAGGATAAGACTACAATTCTACAAAGATAAGGTAGACACTTAAAGAAATGAAATATTTTTCACCAAAGATGATCTTGTTCATATGTTAAACTTAAATTATGCTACTGAATTTATATATATATAAAATAAAGTATTGGTTAAGCTAATTATTTGGCATACACCCAAACCTCTATTTAGCCATCATTGGTTATAACAACAAAGTACCCCCCTTTTTTTTTGTAAAATTACCTCTCTAGGATAGTCTTGCTCAAATATTAGTTGAGTACTTATATTTTGTAAAAGATAGATTACGTATAAAGATAAAATATAGAAATATTTATAGTAATTCTTATTAGTGTCATGCACATACTAATTTAAAGTATGAATATTTAAGAGAAAAATTGTACTTAAACGGTGTCCATCATTTATGTTCATAACCTCAAGAGTAAGGACTACTGGTGACATTTTTTTATTGATATTTATTTTATTTTTTTGGTTAGATTTGTTTACAAAACTGAGAAAAGTAAAAATAATACTTCTAAAGAAATGTCAATTTTCCCCATATTTAACTTTAAATGTATTTTGAAATCCTTCAATGATATCTGGTCGTTTTGATCTCAAAATACACGTAATTCTATGATAATCTGTATTAATCATTTAAAAGCATTTGTCATGTGTTCTTTCAAATATAATTATTTAGTAAAAACTTTAACTTAGCAATATTAATTCTATTTTACAACGTTGTATACTATATATATGATACACACGTGCAGTGAAACTAGTTAATTTGAAAAAAGTAAAAGAGTTTTCAGAAACATTAAGTACATAGAAGTTATCTCTTAAAGAGGCCTTTTTGAGTAATTATCGTAATGCAAAGAAAGTATTTTCTTACATTGAGCAAAGAGAAACCTTGCTTTCTAAATGAGCAATGAGTTCAAAGATTGTTTAGAGCATTTACCTCTTTTAAGACGATAGTTTGAGCAATTATCTCAAACTAGAGAAAGGGTATGTTTAATAAATTTGAGCATGACTAATATATATATATATATATTATTGGGAGTAGGAATTAGCACTGATATGAGGATGAGTTTAAACAACTCAAAATCCTCATAAACCATGTTTTGCCAACAATGAGTACAAGATCATACTTTTTAGATGAATCCTTATTTCTAAGTGGATCCACTTAGTTTTGAGGTTCTATACCCCGGCACGTTATAGGACAGTTCTAGAACTGTGGGCGAGATAATGTATCATCACGTAGCTCATAGTGATGATTGTCGGTTAAAAAACCTCTAAATAGTGTTAAAGTGTATTTTGATATATCACTTATAGTGTTGAGTTCAGAGATGAGTAAGTATTTTATAAAACTCTAACTGATTTAAGTACTTTATTTCTTTACATTCAACTTGAGTATAGTGTTATCTATTGTAGTCCTTTCATTCAGTTATTTCGCCTTGGCTATATTACATATTCATACATTCAAATGTATTGATTTCATTCGACCTGCATGTTATTATGATGCATATACAGGTGTTCAGGGTCATCAATGGGAGCTCCGCTGAGATCACTCTACACTCTAAACAGTTTGGTGAGCCTCGTTGTATTCCAGAGAACATCACATATACTTTCAATTTATTTATTTTAAGGCATCGTGGATCTTGTACGGACACCTATCTTAAACATTAGAGGCATCATAGATAGAAAGAATCGCGGAGTCTCTCGATACTTTCTTTCCTTTAAAGATGTTTTGTAAACTATTATAATTATTGCAATCAATACTTTCAGACATGGGAGTTGAGTTTTATTTTGAAATCAAATTCTGCGTTAAACCTATTATTGCTTGAGTAGTCAGCCAGACCAAAGACTCGCTTGGGGATCAGAAATAGTTCTTGAGTGTAGGCTCGGGGTCTAACATAACTATCCAGGAACATGGGCCCTTTTTAAAAAATAAAATAATTTATATACATATGAAATTAGAAAAGAGTTGGACTTATTTTAATTTGATATAGAGTAATGATTAATCTAATTTTGTACTTTTTAGTGTGTGGTGTACTTTCTTTTTTATTTGTTGGTTTCAATTAATGTACTCCTCTTTTAGTTATGCATATAGGTCAAGATGACTGAATCAAGTTAAATCTGAAACATTAAGGTGAATTTTGAATAAGTTAAACCAATGAACCAACTCTAAGTTTGTGATCAAGGTATTTATATATATATATATATATATATATATATATATCCTACCTCCGTTTTACCTAATTGATACACGATAATAGAAAATATACTACACATGACCCCATCATCTTTTCCCTTGCCGATTGAACAATGTAGCCAAATAATAATTCATCCAACTACAATTCTTATAAAGGTGAGAAAAAAATAATAAAATGATGTAGACATAATTAAGTTTCTAAATTAATGAAATAGTACTTCTATCATAATGAGAAGTGAGAAAAGATCTTTGTAAAAATCTAAAAGGGAAATTATAGTATTTCTTTTATTAACTGTGATTCATGGGCTAATTGATTAAAAAATGTCGAAAGTTTCAGATAATCCCTGGCAAAGCAAGGGTGAGTTCAAGATTGAGCTGAGATTCCCATCAATTTTATTAGGATGTTCTAGGTTATCCTCAATTGGCGTTGGGAAATTAAGTTTGGCTTTAGCGCCGTAATACATCCTCGCCGCATTATCATATGCTCTGGCTTCTTCTCTTTCCTATAAAAGATTCCAAGCCAGACACGTACCTTCATGATAGGATTTTTAATATCAGCTTCGTACTTCCTACTTCCCCTTTGGCCTATTCCTCACACCCATATATCGAACCTTAATTGGGGTTACAGTTGTTATCACCATAGCTGCAACGTCATTTCTCTCGCTGCCATAGGTAATAAGTACTAAATTGAGTTTATTTCAAAACTAAAGGAACAAAAATATTCATTCCTCGAACCAAATACATTCTTAATTAAGAAATATTTTTATATTTTTTTCTGATAGATATGAATAATATATTCACATTTAATTTTTATCTTTTAGTACATGACTATCATTATAAAATTACATGTTTTATTATTTTTTCTATTTTTCCAACAGGTCAAGTCTCACCTACCCTCAACAAATAACGGAAAATTAAAATCTGCTTCCTTTTGCTATTTGTCATTTTTGGGGGAACACCAATCAATTAGCGAATATTGAATTTCATTTGCATGTTGTTTTTGATAGGTGAAAACTCAATAAAGTTTGTTCTTTACAAATATTGAATCTCACTTACTTATTTATTGATTCTTTTTAAGAAAATCTAAAATTGATTTATCCTTTGAAACTGAAAACCATAACGTTGTTAATTAAACTAGCATTAGCAAACCAATAATGAAGTGGCTTAAAACTATATTTTTTTAAATTTTGTTTTTGCAGGTTTTCTTGAACTATCAAACAACATGTATACAATCAACGAATTAGCTTATCCATCTACATATAACAATTAAACAAAAAAGCTAATTACATAATATTTAACTACGATATAGTTAAGGCAACTACATATATAGAAGGAAATTGCTTATATCCCTTCAAGTGTCTGTCAAATCGATCCTATCCCAATATATAGGGAAAGCAAATCTTTTAAGAGAGTTAAACAATGAAAACTTCAAATTACGATAAAACTTTTAATAGAAAAGGTGATATCTCCAAAATGTATATTCAATGGCTAATTTTTTACATTTGTCAATCAACTAATTAAGACTATATATTAATTTTTAGAATAATATTATTAATTAACATAGTGTGTTAATTAATATCATTAATTAACATAGTGTGTTAATTAATATCATTAATTAACATAGTGTGTTAATTAATATCATTAATTAACATTGTGTGACCACCACCACCACAGCCACCACCGTCGGAGTATCTAGAACCTTCGCCGTCATCGCCTTCACTCTAGTTCACACCCTAGCAAAGTGGCTATACTCACCATACATAAAACAACTACTTCCTCCTCCACCCCTTCCGCCGCCGTAAATTCCACCTCAACAGTATACGGTAATCATGGATACGGTGGAGATGGAAGATATGGTGGCAGAAGAGTTTGTGGATGAAGTGGTTGTTTCAGGCGAATTTGGCCACTTTTCTTGGGAGTATACCTAGAGTGAAGGCGACGGTGGTGGAGGTGGTAGATTCTTCAGTGATGATGGGAGAGGCGGTTGTAATGGTTGCTACACATGTGATGAGGACGATCACTAAGCCCGTGAATGTACCAGTGGTGGTCATTGACAGAGGCTTGTAGCCCTAATGGATTTATAAGTTGTTGCTATTTAAGAAAATGAAGGAATTTTTTTTATATAGAGAAAACTCAGTAAGTGAAAAAAGAAAAGGAAAGATGATTTATATAGTAGTTTTTCAAAGGGATGCATTTAATTTGGTCAACTAATTATTAATTACATTTGGAAAAATAATTATTGATTTATTGACTAATAATATATTTAGTCAATACTCTAACTAGTTAGCTAAAAGCTAAAGATTACATAAATTTTGACTAGGGAAATTCTCTTAAATTTCACTAAGTTTACTTATCAAAAAGAATATTTTTATTAATCATAAGTTCGTAGCCAATTAACATTACTCAAGTGTAAGTGAATCACTAAAAAGGGAAATTTATTGGTTTAGTTACAACTTATATAATCCTTAGTAACAATAAAAAAAAATAAAAAAAATAAGTAAGCTGACATGTGGTTTAAATGTGCAATTACCTTGTACCTTCGAGCACTCTATCCTTCCGTTTTTCAATTTTTTGCTTGGATAATTGATATATGAAAGAAATTAAATGAAAAGGCTAAGATTTAATTTATCAAAGTAAATCTTTAATCATAATTTATATAATAAATACCATTATATGTTAGGAAAAATATTTTCTCTTCTTTCTTGTTTAGCTTTCACACATGGTATTTATCTTTCATTCTAAGTTTAAGTTAATTTCTTATCACATTTTTATTTGAAACTTTCTCTTTAATATCTATTGAATTTTAAATACCTAGGAACATGGGCCCTTTTTAAAAAAATAACAAACTATATTGATATAAAATTAGAAAAGAGTTGGACTTATTTAAATTTGATACAAAGTATTTAATTACTATAATTTTGTACCTTTTTGTTTGTAGTACTTTCTTTTGCATTTGTCAGTGTCAGTTAAATATGCTCTTCTTTTAGCTATGTGTGACCACCCAGACCGTCGTGATTGGCACCCACACTAACACTCCGGTGGGAGAACCACTACTATAACCCAAGCCAAGCAAATAATCTAAAAACAAAGGCATTTAAATCAAACACTAAGGAAATACAAATAGAGTTCCCATAAAATCTAACAAAAGTCTAATAATAATTACTAACAATACGGAAAAATAACCTAGAACCTGAAAGTTAATTTACCAAAACATCTAACAAATGATCCAAGTCTAAACAAGAAGGGATACAACCCCATACTAGGAACTAACTAAAACAAAGGTCTAATCCAGGAAATGGTGGACATAGACAAAAAAGAATCCCATGAAACCCGGAAGAATTGGCTCACCCTTGGATTCGAAGTGACGATCACTGATCTCCTAAGCGAGGTCTGTCACTAGCCCGCTTGAAGATGCCCTGTACTCAACCAAAAATAAGAGCAAGTGCAGAATCAATACACAACTGAGGATACTTCTCTCGCATGTCCCTCTCAATCTCCTAAGTAGTTTCCTCAATTGGACGATGCTTCCATTGAACCTTCACTAATTTAATTTCCTTGGTCCTCAACTTGCGTAACTCACGATCAAGGATTGCAATCGGTTCCTCCTCATATTGGAGGTCCTTGTCTAACACAATTGAGTCCCACTTAATGATAAAATCCCCGTCACCATGATACCTCTTTCACATGGATACATTAAACACCAGATGAACACTCGATAAATTAGGAGGTAAAACTAATCTATACGCCATCGGTCCCACACATTCAAGAATTTCAAATGGACCAATGTATCTAGGAATTAGCTTACCCTTATTACCAAATCTCATCACCCCTTTCATGGGTGACACCCTAAGAAGAACATTTTCACCGGATTGAAATGTCATGTCTCTTACCGTATGATCCGCATACTTCTTTTGTCTACTCTGGGCTGCTAGAAGCTTAACTTGAATTCTCCTAACCTTATGTTGGGCATCCTACACTAAATCAATCCCCAAAGATTTCACATCTCCAGCCTCAAACCATCCTATGGGTGATCTACATCTCCTCCCATAGAGTGCCTCAAATGGTGCCATATCTATGCTGGAGTGATAACTATTACTATAAGAGAATTCACACAAAAGGTAAGAACTTATCATAATGCCCTCCGAAATCAATCACACATTCCCTCAACATGTCTTCCAATACTTGAATAGTCCTCTCCGATTGTCCATCCGTCTGTTGATGAAAGTCTGTACTAAAGGTGAGTTGTGTGCCCAATTAATCATGAAATTTCCTCTAAAACATGAATGTGAATTGGGTGCCACGATCTGAGATGATAGACAGGGGCACCCCATGCAACCTCACTATCTCTTTCACATACACTTTAGCCAATTGTTCAGCATTATAATCTATTCTTACTGGAATAAAATGGGCTGACTTAGTCAATCTATCAACCACTACCCAAATATAATCAAACTTCCCCAAAGTTTAGGGAAGACCAACCACAAAATCCATGGCTATTCTGTAACACCTCGACTTTTTGAAACGTTTAAAATTACTCGGATCTCAATGGAAAGACAAAGAGGGTGGGTAATAAATTAAGAATGATGTTGTATGTCCAATTTTAAGTGTTCAAGTGTTGCATCTCAAGTTTTGAAGTTAGGTAAGTGGCAAAATAAAAGTTGGCGGAAGTTATCATAAGTTCCTTTTTAAAGATTTCTCTGAAATTTGGGTCAAATATCTCGGAGATTTTCTCCCAATCTACAAGGATTTATGGGACCCATGACCTATCGAATCAAAGGTCTCCGAGTGTAGTTCCCAACGCATCAAACTGTTTGTTCATACAACTTCAAAATAGAGAGATATTAGCATTTTTATGGGACTGCGCAAGCAGGAACGTGAGGTGGGGCCCTAGGTAGGTGGAACTTTACATATATCTTCTTCTTCGAACTGTTTCTTCATTTTTTAGCTAAGAACCAGCAAAATTAGAGAAATCCATTTCTAGGATCAACTAAAGTGTAGATTTTCTCGACCTAAGTCCTTGACGAAAGTTGTTCTACGCGTTGGGCTCATCATCGTGATATAATTTGTTTTATCGATTTCGTAGCATATCACACTCTAGTGTTGGGACAACAAGGGTTTGGATTTATTTGAAGGTTTTGAGGCGTATTACGAACTTAAGATCGAGGTAAGACCCTTCTTTCATCGACTGTAGCTTTTATAAGCGGCAAATAGCAATTTGCGATGGAAATACATATCTTTTATCGTATTGTCATGGTATCTTCTATTTTCATGTATTGATTATGATCCTGCCTTGTTGTAGCATCGAGGGAGTTATGAGTAAAAGTCGTTAGGTCACGTTAATTCAGCGAAAAAGGTATGTTAAGGCAATTCTTTTCTTACGGCATATTTTCGTAAAGCTTAGGAGCAATGTAATTGAGTTGTTATCGTTGTTATACTTGTAGCCATTATTGTTGAATGTTGGCTGCTTGAGTGGATATAATCCTCTCTTATTAGGTTTCTTATTCAGTAGTAGTGTCCCTATGTTGGACATGACTTAGAAGCTATTTGAATAGGTTGCTTATAACTAAATTGCTCGCTTTTAGTTGTTGGATTGTAATTGTTGTCCTTTGGGCTATGGTGGTTAGCTGCAAGAATGTGATCTATGCCTAGAAGGGCTATGTTCTGCCGACATGGCTATATTGACGCCTAGAAGGGCTATGAGTTGCCTACAGGACTATATTGACGCCTAGAAGGGCTATGAGTTGCCTACGGGGTCATGTTGTTGCCTAAGAGGGCTATGAATTGCCTATATGCTATATCAATGCCTAAGAGACCTAAGTGCTACCTACGGGGCTATATTATTGCCTAATAGGGATAGGTGACTGCCTTCGGGGCAAGGGGACTACCGATAGGGGTATATAGACTGATTGGCACCTTCTGGGCTTATGGAGGCCTGGGTATGTGGTCTTGTGTGCTGTTTGTACCTGCCGAGCTTATGGGAGCTTAGTTAGGTTGTTGTTTTATTATTTTTGATAAGTTTAGATTTAGGAGCAGGTCAGTATGCTTATCTTATTCTTGATTTATTTATCGGATTACTCTAGTATATTATTTTGTACTGACGCCCCATTTCCTAGGGGAGCTGCATTCATGCATGCAGGTCCCGACAGATGACCCAATAGACCTCCTCAGTAGTAGGATTGACTTCTATTCGGTTGGCTAGACCCTTTTCTCCGGAGCTGCTAGAGTTGGGAGGTTTGTTAGCTAATGTTTTATATAATTTCATGGGTAGGTTGGGGCCCTGTCCCGCCAATCTTTACTAGTCTTAGAGGCTTGCAGACTAGTGTGTGGGGTTTATAGCTAAGTTATGGCCATGTTGGCCTAGTTTGTTGGTTTGCTGAAGCTTGTTAGTTGTGTGATGCATTGTCTTGATATACCTGCTTTCAATTTTGGTATAGAGATCATGGTGGCCTCGACGGCCCAGTCAGGACTTCTGTGCTAGTTGGCTATTTCATTATATGAACTCTTGGGAGTAGTTGTTCCTTTTAAGGATCTGTTTACGGGGGCCTTATCAGACGAGGGCTTAATTTTAAGTCGAGATATACTTGTTTGTTTTCTTGATTGCGTGCGGCTGCCATGCGCTAGTAGCAAATAGTTCAGCAGGGTCCAAAGGAGCCTGAGTTTTGGCATTAGGAGCCAGTTGCGCCCCTTGAATCCGGGATGTGACAAACTTGGTATTAGAGCAACGTCGTATCCTAGGGAGTCTGCAAGCCGTGTCTAGTAGAGTTTTGTTTATAAATGTGTTGTACACCACATTTGATAAATAAGAAGCTACTGGACATGTTAGAATGACTATCCTTCTTTTTGCTCACCTCGTACTATAGAACGGTGTCTTAAGGGTTGAGGTTTCTGGATTATAATTGATATTTGTATGTAGATAGAGATGGCTGACACCAGACAGACAACAACTCGCCAGGAACTAGATACAACTACAGGTGAGGGTACTGGAAAGGTACCACAGGTGCAGGCAGCCCATTATGAGACCCAATGGGAGACATCTTCCCAGCCCCCTATAGCTTCTCCACAACTTCAGGAGCTTCCGATGGCTACAGGACCCCCGGCTCCACCAATAGTACCACATCTAGTTCCTCCTATTCCATCTGACTAGGATTTCAAGTGTTAAGTATGTATGTTAGCAAATTTAGTAGTTGTACAGCGCCAACCAATTACGCCAGATGTTGCCGGACCTTTTGAAGGACCCGGAAGTTCAAGAGTTAGTGAATTTCTTGCCTTGAATCCTCCACAGTTTACAGGGACAGATCATAGAGAGGACCCTCAACACTTTGTTGATCAGTTTCATAGGATCTTCAGAGTCATGCATGCCTCACCGACAAAGTCAGTTGAGTTAGCAGCATTTCAATTACGTGATGTTGCAGTACTGTGGCATGACAGTTGGGAGAGATCTAGGGGAAAAGATACATCCATACCCACTTGGGATAGCTTTACAGAAGCTTTCATAAATCACTATTTTGTCTCGAGAGATTAGGGATTACCGGGTGGACCAATTTCTGAACCTCCGACAGGGTGGCATGAGTGTCCGAGAGTACGGGCTGAGATTTGATTCATTGGCTAGATATGCACCAGCATTTGTTCATACGATGCATGACAGGGTGCGTAGATTTGTGGGAGGGCTTGACTCAGACTATATCGAGGCTTGTTCTACCGCTGCACAAAATGATAATATGGATATCTCGCAGATTCAAGTCTTTGCTCAGGGCATAGAGGATCATCGACATCTACATTATACGAGTGAGAGGGTCGAGAGAGAGAAACAAAAGAGGGCTAGGCCCGCTGGTTCACTGGGAGATTTTCAGGGTGGTCCCAGACCTCAATATTCTAGTAAGCCACCTAGACCTCCGCCACAACAGTTTCAGGGTAGCAGATTTGATCGTCAAGGCCAGTCAGGTCCAACTGAGGGTTCACGAGCATCAGGCTCTCAGCAGCAGAGGGGTTCAGGCCAGGCTAGGACAACACCGCCGCATTGTGCTACTTGCGATATGATGCATTTCGGGAGGTGCAGACAGGGTTCCACAGGTTGTTATTCTTGTGGACAGGAGGGGTACGGGTGGAGAAACTGCCCGATCATAGGTCAGGGTGGTATAGGTCAGTCGACCAGGTCAGTAGTAGGTTCCTCCACATTAGCACAGTCTATCGGGCATGGAACCCAGACTTCAGTAGGTAGAGGTAGAGGCGGAGGCAGAGATGGAGCATCTAGTTCTGGTAGTGGCCAGAACCGTACATATTTATTTGTCGGCCGACAGGACTTAGAGTCATCACTATATGTTGTGAAAGGTACATTGATTGTTTGCTCCAATTATGTTTATGCTTTGATAGATCCTGGATCTACTCTATCTTATGTTACTCCACTTATAGCGGGAAAGTTATGTATATTAGCAGAGTCATTAGATCGACCATTTATTGTATCTACACCAGTGGTGAGTCTATTATTGCCAGGAGAGTCTATCGATGTTGCACGGTAGAAATTATCGACTGTCAGACCTCTGTAGACCTGGTAGAATTAGAGATGGTTGATTTTGACGTCATTATGGGTATGGAGTGGTTAGCATCTTGTTATGCTAATGTTGAGTGCCGAACGAAGATTGTTAGATTCCACTTTCTAGGAGTGGCAGTTTTGGATTGGAAAGGCGATACAGCAATGCCGAAAGGTAGGTTTATTTCCTATCTTAAGGCAAGGAGGATGATTACTAAGGGTTGTATGTATCATCTTATTCGAGTTCATAATATAGATGCAGAACCACTGACTCTTCAGTTTATTCTGGTAGTTAATGAGTTTCTAGATGTATTTCCAGAAGAACTTCCTGGTATCCCTCCCGAATGAGAAATTGATTTTGCTAATGATATGCTACCAGGTACACAACGCATATCTATCCCTCCTTATAGAATAGCTCCTGCTGAGTTGAAGGAGTTGAAGTATCCGATGAAAGATTTGCTTAATAAAGGCTTCATTAGGCCTAGTGTTTCACCATGGGGTGCACCAGTATTATTTGTGAGGAAAAATGATGGTTCGCTGAGGATGTGTATCGATTATCGACAGCTGATCAAGGCTACTATAAATAATAGGTATCCCCTTCCGAGGATCGATGACTTATTTGATCAACTACAAGGTACTAACTACTTCTCAAAGATTGATTTGAGATCAGGGTATCATCAGGTACGTGTTCGCGAGAAAGATATTCCCAAGACAGCTTTCAGAACTAGATATGGGCATTTTGAGTTTTTGGTTATGTCTTTTGGATTGACCAATCCCCCGGCAATGTTTATGGACCTAATGAATAGTATATTCAGGACGTATCAAGATACGTTTGTGATTGTATTTATTGATGATATTTTGGTTTATTCGCATTCAAAAGCTGAGCATGCAGATCATTTGCGAGCAGTCCTTCATGTTCTTCGAGAGAAGGAACTTTACTCAAATTTCTCTAAGTGTGTGTTCTGGTTGAGCTCTGTGGCTTTCCTAGGCCATATTGTATCAAATACAGGCATTACAGTTGATACACAGAAGATTGAGGCCGTAAAGACTTGGCCCAGATCTATGACTCCAACTGAGGTTCGTAGTTTCTTAGGGTTAGCTGGGTACTACAAGAGGTTTGTAGAGGGGTTTTCTTCACTTTCAGCACCATTAACGAAGCTGACTTAAAAAGCAGTTAAGTTTCAGTGGACTGAAGCTTGCGAGCATAGTTTCCAGGAGCTGAAGGATAATTTGACATCAACACCAGTTCTAGCATTGCCAGAGGGTTCAGAGGGCTATGCGGTTTACTGTGATGCTTCTGGTGTTGGGTTGGGATGTGTTCTAATGCAACATGGTAAGGTTATCACATATGCTTCAAGGTAGTTGAGGAAGCATGAGAAGAACTATCCGACCCACGATTTCGAGTTGGCTGCAGTTGTGCATGCGTTAAAGATCTGGAGACACTATTTGTATGGCGTTCATGTTGACATCTTCACAGATCATAAGAGCCTTCAATATATATTTAGACAGAAGGAGTTAAAGCTTCGACAGTGTCGATGGCTTGAGTTACTGAAAGACTACGACGTGGATATTTTATATCATCCAGGAAAGGCGAATGTGGTAGCCGATGACCTCACTCGAAGATCTATCTGTAATTTATCCGATTTAGGTGTTGAGAAGCGGGAGCTAGCGTGAGAGATTCATCAGTTAGCTAGCTTGGGAGTCAGAATGTTAGAGGCAGATGATAGTGGGGTCACAATTCAGGATACAACCCTGTCATCTCTAGTTGTAGCAGTAAAATCACGGCAACAAGAATATCCTAGATTAGAGAAGCTTAGAGCCAAGGCTCAGGATCAATAGTCTTTAGCATTTGATATAGCAGAAGATAGAGTCGTCAGATATTGCGGTCGTTTATGTGTTCCGAATGTTGCAGGGCTTCGATATTGAATTATGGAAGAGACACATCATTCCCGTTATTCTATTCACCCTGGTTCGACAAAGATGTACCATGATATTAAGGAGATCTATTGGTGGCATGGGATGAAGAAGGACGTTGCTGAGTTTGTCGCACAGTGTCCTAACTGCCAACAGGTGAAGGTTGAGCACCAAAAGCCCCCAGGGCTAGTTCAGAAGATAGTCGTTCCTTTGTGGAAGTGGGAAGAAATTAATATGGATTTTAGTATAGGGTTACCTCGATCGCATCACAAGTTTGACTCTATTTGGGTAATTGTTGATAGACTAACAAAATCAGCTCACTTCTTACCAGTCAGGGCTACTTTTTCGACCGAAGACTATGCAGGTCTCTATATTAGAGAGATTGTTAGACTATACGGTGTCCCAGTATCTATTATCTCTGATAAAGGAGGACAATTTACCGCCAATTTCTGGAAGTCGTTCCAGAAAAGATTAGGGACACATGTTAAGCTTAGTAACGCCTTTCACCCTCAAACAGATGGACAGGTTGAGCGCACAATTTTACACTCGAAGATATGTTACAGGCGTGCGCTCTATACTTCAAGGGAAGTTGGGATGACCATTTACCTTTTATTGAGTTCACATACAATAATAGTTATCATTCTAGCATCAAGATGGCACCTTATGAGGCTTTGTATGGGAGAAAATGTAGATCCCCTATTGGATGGTTTGAGGTAGGTGAGTCAGGGTTGATTGGACCCGACTTAGTCCAGCAGGCAGTGGAGAAAGTTAAGCTCATTCGGGAGAGGTTGCTAACATCTCAAAGCCGACAGAAGTCATCCTCAGATGTGCGACGAAGGGACTTAGAGTTTTGTGTCGATGACTGGGTATTCTTAAAAGTTTCGCCTATGAAGGGTGTTATGCAATTTGGAAAAAAGGGAAAGTTTAGTCAAAGATTCATTGGGCCATACCAGATCCTTCGGAAGGTAGGACGAGTGGCTTATGAGTTAGAATTGCCTTCGGGGCTAAAATCTGTTCATCCAATTTTCCATGTATCGATGCTACGAAAGTGCGTAGGAGACCCTTCTCGGGTTGTCCCAGTTGAGGATGTTCAGATCACAGAGGAGTTGTCCTACGAGGAAACTCCAATTTCCATTTTAGATCGTAGGTCCGTAAATTAAGGACCAAAGAGGTGGCTTCGGTTAATGTATTGTGGAGGAACAAGAACAGAGAAGAGGTGACCTGGGAAGTTGAGGAGGTCCAAATATCCTCACTTGTTTCATACCCCAGGGTGATGGCATATCAGTTTATATTAGGCAGTAAGGTAAGATACCTGTCTGATTTTTTATATATATATACTATTCCTTATTATTATTGTGGTTGTCATTGTATATCTGCTCGCACTGTTATGGTGGAGCTATAGTGCTTTGCTATTTATGTCATCATATGAGACGCCTAGGTTAGAAATTTTCATTTCAAGTTCCTGGATAGTGACATTTACAAAAGGATACACTGTGTAAATTTTGGCAACTCATAAGGACTGAACCGCGTGACTCAGATTTTTCATTCGAGTATGAATGTTTCTAATGGGAGAAGGATGTAACACCCCGACTTTTCGAAACGTCTAAAATTACTCGTATCTTCATGGAAAGACAAAAAGGGTGGGTAATAAATTAAGAATGTCCAATTTTAAGTGTTCAAGTGTTGCATCTCAAGTTTTGAAGTTAGGTAAGTGGCAAAATAAAAGTTGGCGGAAGTTATCGTAAGTTCCTTTTTAAAGATTTTTCATAAATTTGGGTCAAATGTCTCGGAGATTTTCTCCCAATCTATAAGAAGTTACGGGACCCACTACCTATAGAATCGAAGGTCTACGAGTCTAGTTTCCAATGCATCAAACCATTTGTTCATACGACTTCAAAATAGAGAGATATTTGCGTTTTCGTGGGACTGCGCAAGCAGGCAGTGAGGTGGGGCCCAGGTCGGTGGAACTTTACAGGTATCTTCTTCTTCGAACCTTTTCTTCATTTTGTAGCGAAGAACCAGAAAAATTAAAGAAACCCATTTCTAGGATAAACTAAAGTGTAGAGTTTCTCTACCTAAGTCCTTGACGAAAGTTGTTCTACGCGTTGGGCTCATCATCGTGGTATAATTTGTTTTATCGATTTCGTAGCATATCACACTTTAGTGTTGGGACAGCAAGTGTTTGGATTTATTTGAAAGTTTTGAGGCGTATTACGAACTTAAGATCGAGGTAAGACCCTTCTTTCATCGACTCTAGCTTTTATAAGCGGAAAATATAAATTTGCGACGGAAATACATATCTTTTATCGTACTGTCATGGTATCTTTTATTTTTGTGTGTTGCTTATGGTCCTACCTTGTTGTAGTATTGAGAGTGTTATCAGTAAAAGTCGCTAGGTCACGTTAATTCAGCGAAAAAGGTATGTTAAGGCAATTCTCTTCTTATGGCATGTTTTTGTAAAGCTTAGGAGCAATGTAATTGAGTTGTTATCGTTGTTATACTTGTAGTCATTATTATTGATTGTTGGCTGCTCGAATAGATATAATCCTCTCTTATCGGGTTTCTTATTCAGTAGTAGTGTCCCTATGTTGGACACGACTTAGAGGCTATTTGTATAGGTTGCTTATAACTAAATTGCTCGCTTTTAGTTGTTGGATTGTTATTGTTGTCCTTTGGGCTATTACGATTAGCTGCAAAAATGTGATCTATGCCTTGAAGGGCTATATTCTGCCGACAGGGCTATATTGACGCGTAGAAGGGCTATGAGTTGCCTACAGGACTATATCGACACCTAGAAGGGCTATGAGTTGCCTACGGGGCCATGTTGTTTCCTAAGAGGGCTATGAGTTGCCTATATACTATATTAATGCCTAAGAGACCTATGTGCTGCCTATGGGGCTATACTATTGCCTAATAGGGCTAGGTGACTGCCTATGGGGCAAGGGGACTACCGATAGTTTTATATAGATTGATTGGCACCTTCTGGGCTTATGGGGGCCTGGGTAGGTGGTCTTGTATGCTGTTTTTACCTGCCGAGCTTATGGGGGCTTGGTTAGGTTTTTTTTTTTTGTTGATAAGTTTAGATTTAGGAGCAGGTCAATATGCTTATCTTATTCTTGATTTATTTATCGGATTACTCCAGTATATTAGGACACCTGGTCATAGTCTCTTGTCTTTCATAATCTATACATTATTTTGTACTGACGCCCCATTGCCTGGGGGCGCTGCACTCATGCATGCAGGTCCCGACAGACGACCCAGTAGACCTCCTCAGCAGTAGGATTGACCTCTATCCGGTTGGCTAGCCCCTTTTCTCCGGAGCTGCCAGAGTTGGGAGGTTCGTTAGCTTTTGTTGTATATATTTTCATGGGTAGGTTGGGGCCTTGTCCCGCCAATCTTTACTACTCTTAGAGGCTTGCAGACTAGTGTGTGGGGTTTATAGCTACGTTATGGCCATGTTGGCCTAGTTTGTTTGTTTGTTGAAGCTTGTTTGTTGTGTGATGCATTGTCTTGATATACCTGCTTTCAGTTTCCGTATAGAGATCATGGTGACCTCGATGGCCCAATCAGGACTTCTGTGCTAGTTGGATATTTCTTTATATGAACTCTTGGGAGTAGTTGTTTCTTTTATGGATCTGTTTATAGGAGCCTTGCCGACTGAGGGCTTAATTTTAAGCCGATATACTTGTTTGTTTTCTTTACTGTGTGGCTGCCATGTGCTAGTAGAAAATGGTTCAGCAGGGTCGGTAGGAGCCTGAGTTTTGGCATTAGGAGTCAGTTGTGCCCCTTGACATATTCTTTCCCACTTCCATTCCGTAATTGGCATTCTCTGAAGTAAACCTGCATGCCTTTGATGTTCATACTTCACTTGTTGACAATTTTGACACTTCACCACAAACTACGCTATGTCTTTCTTCATGCCCGGCCACCAATAAATTCGCTTCAAATCTCTATACAGCTTGATCACATCCAGATGAATAAAATATCGCGAACCATGAGACTCTACCAACAACTTCTCAAACAAGTCATCTATTCTAGCAACACATATTCTCCCTTTGAAATTGAGTACACCATCCTCATCAAAAGTGGTCTCTTGTGCCTTACCAATTAAAATCTTCTTTCTAAGCTCCTCCAAATTCTTGTGCTCAAATTGTTTGGCCTTGATCTCTTCAATGAAAGTGGCACTTACATCAATCATAGCTATCACCCCACCTCTTTCTGAGATGCCCAATTGGATGACTTTAGACTCTAAGGTCTGAATTTCTTTAGCCAGAGGTCGCTTGGATACACTCAAGCAAGCTAAAATATCCATACTCACCGCTTTTCGACTAAAAGCGTCTGCCACTACATTATCCTTGCATGGATGGTATTGAATGGTCACACCATAATCTTTAAGTAACTCACATCCATTGTCTCAAATTCAAATCCTTTTGAGTGAACATATGCTGCAAACTGCGATGATCAGTAAATACCTCACACTTAACACCATAGAGGTAATGCAGCCAGATCTTAAGAGGCAACACTACCGCTGCCAACTCTAAATCATGCGTTGGATAATTCCTCTCATGCACCTTCATTTGACGTGATGCATAAGCTATAACATTCTTATCCTGCATCAACACAACATCCAAACCAGAATGTGAAGCATCACAATAAATAATAAAATCTTTACCTTCGACTAGTAATGCTAGGATAGGTGTGGTGGTCAAGGGGCTCTTGAGCTTTTGAAAGTTGTCCTCACATTTTTCAGTCCATTCAAATGGTGTCTCTTTTTTGGTCAAATTATTCAAGTGAGTGGCAATAGAAGCAAAAAATTTCACAAATCAACGATAGTAGCTAGCGAGCCCCATAAAACGCCTAACTTTTGTCACAGAACTTGGTCGAACCCAATTTTTAACCGCCTCAATCTTTTGAGGATCTACCATTACCTCTTATTTTGAAACTACATGCCCCAAAAATGCAACCTATTTCAACCAAAATTCACACTTTGAAAATTTAGCATTTAGCTTTTGCTTCCCAAGAACACCCAAAACACTACGAAGATGGTTGGCATGCTCTTCCTCACTTTTCGAATAAACCAAAATATCAACAATAAAAACTATAACGAACAAATCAAGAAATGGTTTGAACACCCCATTCATCAAACTCATGAAAGTTGCAGGCACATTGGTCAAACTAAAAGACATAACCAAAAACTCATAGTGCCCATAGCGAGTTCTAAACGCCATCTTGGGCATATCCTCAGGCCTAATTTTCAATTGATGGTAACCGGATCTTAGATCAACCTTAGAGAAAACTGATGCACCTTGCAATTGGTCAAAGGGATCATCTATTCTAGGCAAGGGGTACCTATTTCGAATAGTGACTTTATTCAATTGCCGATAATCTATATACATTCTCATACTACCATCCTTCTTCTTAACAAACAAAACTGGACCACCCCATGGGGAAGCACTAGGGAGAATAAATCCCTTATCAAGGAGCTCTTGGATTTGAGCCTTAAGCTCTCTTAATTCTACCAAAGCCATGTGATATGGAGGGATAGAAATGGGGCGCATACCAGGCTCTAAGTCAATGCAAAAATCTATATCTCTATCTGGAGGCATACGAGGTAAGTCATTAGGAAACACTTCACTAAACCCATACACCACATTAATAGACTCAACAGATGGAGCTTCAATCTCAACATCCCTAATATGAGCCAAATAATCCAAATAACCATGTTCTACCAATTTACTATCCCGAATGGAGGATATAATCTTAGCTTGCTTAGGCTTGTACACCCCTTCCCACTCTAATTTTTGCCTTCCCAGAATTTCTAGAGTTACAGACTTAGTATTACAATTAAGCACAACATAATAAGGGGACAACCAAGTCATGCCTAACATTATGTCAAAGTCAATCATATCCAAAATCACTAAGCCAGCCCAAGTTTGAAATCCCACAAACAAAATAGGACAAGCACGATAGACATGGGTAAAAATGACTGACTCTCCAACTGGGGTAGAAACACGAATAGGGGCATCAAGTACATCACATATAAAATCAAACTCAGAGGCAAATCACATAGATACATAAGAATAAGTAGAACCCGGATCAAATAACACGTTAGCCATCCGGTCACATATAAGAATAGTACCTGTGATCACCGCGTCGTACGCCGCTGCCTCATTCTTGCGCGAAAAAGCATAACACTCAGGTCTATCATCAAGATGAGCCACTTCCCTTCCTGGTTGCACGTTACCCCTACCTCCGTTACCATTACCATTTCCTCTACCTCCATGACTTCGTTGATTACCTCCTCGCCCACCTTGCGGATGTCCTCTACCATTATTACCATTCCTCGCAGGTACCACTGCTCTAGATTGTTGCTGCTGCACGGAATCTAACACACGTGGGTGGGGACAATCCGTCCTCATGTGTCCAGGTTCACCACAATTGTAGCAAGTATAATCAACAGATCGTCTGCTACCCATCGAAGGCACGATACTCTGACTATCCTAAAAATTATGAGATGGAGTTCCCGAGTAGTTACCTGTAGAGGCGGGCATAGACAACTAAATTGGCTTGGCTGCAAGTGTTGGCCTTCCAGACCCCTTAGAGTAAGAGCCTTGAAAGTTACCTTAGCTTGACCATCTCGCCTAACCCCCTCCACTTTCTTAACATAGTCTGTCACCTCATTAAAACTCCTCCCTGCAGAAGTCATATGAACATATAATACTTCCAACTCAGAATTCAAACCTCTAATAAATAGTCGGATCCTCTCCTCCTCAGTAGTAACGAACTACGTAGCATATATAGATATAGCATGGATCTTGGTCTTATAAGCAGCCACAGACATACCACCTTTCTCTAACGCCATAAACTCATGTTTCTTACGATACCTCAAGGTTCTAGGCACATACTTTTCTAGAAATAGAGCATGAAATTGGGTCCATGTAAGTGGAGGTAAAGTAGAAGATATGCACTCCATATAAGCTCTCCACCATTGCTTTGCCTCCCCTTGAAGTTAGGAAGGCACAAACTCAACCCCATATTGGTGAACAATACCCAATTTATGCGCCTCTCATAACAGTTTAAGATAAACTCATAAGCATCTTTAGTTTCAAAACCAAGAAATACCGGAGGATTAAGCTTCAAGAACTTAGTCAATATGTCATGCTTATTACCGGTCATACGGAACCCAACAAAGGATGGAAGAAAGCTTCGGTACCTACATTTCCACCCGTCTTGGGCGCAGTGCTAGCGACAGTAGGATTAGTAGGAGCTTGAGTTGCTTGAGCAGATGAAAGAACTCCAGGACCAGCCAACCCTTTCAAGAACACCATAATCTGTTGAGCTAACACTGGATTGATGGGAGGAACAACCGTAGTCTTCGCTGGCACCTCTTCCTATTATCCATTTTCCTCAACATCTCCAACATCAATATCCTCTTCTATCTCCTCATTATACGTAGGAGGGTTCTAATTCATAGGAACATTATCAATCGGTACCTCATTCACAGCAGGCGCTACTCTCCCATGGCCTCTACCACTAGCTCTTCCTCTACCCCTGCCTCGATCGCGACCTCTCGCTGCAAATTCCTCAGTTGGAGCATTGAAAGGAGCTATGGGCCTAACACCGTTATAACTAGTATTAACCATCTGCGAACAAAACAGTGAATGAGGTTAGATACCAATTTGAATAGATAAATACCAATTGGAATCAAGTCATAGCACGAAAGGAGACAAGAGGAAAATAGAGAGATTTCTTAAAGTCCTATAGCATCTCGAAGAAAAGTAAAGGCGTCCCCATACCATTCAGCGAGACTCTATTAGACTTGTTTCGGTACATCTAGACCAATGAACCTAGGCTCTGATACTAACTTTGTCACGACCCAAACCATCGTGATTGGCACCCACACTAACACTCCGGTGGGAGAACCACTACTATAACACAAGCCAAGCAAATACTCTAAAAACTAAGGCATTTAAGTCAAAAACTAAGGAAATAAAAATAGAGTTCCCATAAACTCTAACAAAAGTCTAACAATAATAACTAATAATGTGTAAGAATAACCTAGAACCTGAAAGTCAATGTACCAAAACATCTAACAAATGAGCCAAGTCTAAACAAGAAGGGATACAACCTCATACAAATGAACTAACTAAAACAAAGGTCTAAGTCTAGAAATGGTGGACATAGACGAAAGAGAATCCCATGGCAACCCGAAAGAATTGGCTCACCCTTGAATTAGAAGTGACCATCACTAATCTCCTAAGCGAGGTCTGTCAGTAGCCTCTTGAAGATGCCCTGTACTCAACAAAAAATAAGAGCAAGTGCAGAATCAGTACACAACCACAGTGTACTGGTAATATCACGCGGCTATCCCACTAGTGCAACATAAACAAGTCAAGACAACAATATAATCACATGCATATCATTAAGACCATACATTTAAGTCATGATTTCATGGCAATCATCATTAATTATCTCAGTTACAACAAGTGTGATCAACATTGCAACGTTCATATACATACAAGTATCATAATGAAGCAAGAACAAGCATACATCACACAATCATAGAATCACAACCATCACCTACCTCTAAACAAGCTTGAAACCCTTAGAAACTTGAACCTTTCCTTTACAGATTTGTTCCGCTTGTTCTTGGTTTACAAATAATCAATAAAATACGGGAATCAATAAACAATCATTAACTACCCGGATTACTAACAATTTTATGAACCCTAGATCAAACCCCTGATCCCAATAATCCAAATTAGGGTTGTTTCCACCATAGAATCTATAGCAAAACCTTCCCCCATCAATATTCACGCATTCTATTGCATTCTACGGATCGAAAAATGGATTCGGGGAGTGAAAAGCTTACCTTTAACCTCAAGAATTGTGAAAAATGAGTAAGAGTCGTCTGGGGGTCGTTCCATAGCTCTAAAATTTGAAAAGTGCCAAATAAGGTCGTCTAGAGGGTTTATTTACGACTTTAAGTCACGACGGTCCTGCTACAACGACCCTCACCCCGCTATAGCGGCCCCAACAAAGCAACCAGAACCCCCGCCCAGCGGCTTTCGCGTAACAGTGAGTGATTCGTCTACGATTTAATTCTCGTTGTACCCGCCACAACGACCATCATCCCGCTACAGCGGCCACGCTAGAGCGGTAACTATCCCGCCAAAGCGGTCCAAACGGAACTGGAGAGTTAATTAAAAGAATTCCAAAATTCCATTTCACAACACACCTCTAACCCACGATGGTAAAAAAATACCCTTTACGGTAAGATCGATTCTGGGAGTTCTATTCGTCCAAATTCAATTTTGTAAAGTCGTACAGATTCCTTAACGAGTTATCTAACCACTCATGTAATCAAAACCATAAGAGATCCACTCGACTGTTACCAGATTTCTCTACACCTTAAAGACTACAATTTCGTCCAAATCTGGACAAGGTCGGAAAAATCCAAATACTACAAAAAAGTTTTCAGACCCCAAAATTTCCCTCGATGGCTTTTCTATAACGACGGGAACGGTTCGTTACATTATGGATGTAGGTCAAGGTGACTCAATCACGCTAAATTTGAAATATTAAGTTGGGTTTTCAATATATATATATATATATATATATATTCCTAACTTTGTTTTACCTGATCGATAAATAATTAAGGAACACAAACTAGACATGTCTCCCTTATCTTTTTCCTTGTCGATCAAACAATGCAACTAAATAAAAATTCATCCAACTCTGATTCTTATAAAAGACAGAAAAAATAATACCAGAAGGAAGACATAATTAAGTTTCTAAATTAATAAAACATTTATTCTATCATCAGGAAAACTGAGAATTTTTTTTGTATTACTCGTTTTTCCTTTAAAAAAAATCTAAAAGGGAAATTAAATTATCTCTTCAAATAATTATGATGCATGCAATACTTGGTAACAAATACGGTCTGTTTCATTTTCTCCTTGGAGGAACAAGGCTGAGTTCAAAATTGAGCTCATGATAGCCATGCTCATCATTTTTATTAGAATTTTCTAGGTTATCCTTATTTGATGTCGGAATTTAAGTCTGGCTTTAGGGTCAAGATATATCATCGCCGCATTATCATATACTCTTGCTGCTTCTTCTTCCATATCAAAGCTCTCAAGCCAGACACGTACCTTATGGATAGGGTTTGTAATATTATGTCTATACTTTCCCTTTGGCCTCTTCCTCACACCCCTATATCGAACCTCAAATGGGGTTACATCTCTCATCACCATAACTCAGACACTATTTTCTCTATCTGCCATCTGAAAATATTGAAGGAATATTTTGTAAACAGAGAAGGCTTTGTCAGTGAAAAAAAGAGAGAGACTTATTTATATAGTCTTTTCTTAGGAGATACATTTTCTTTAGTAATGAATTTACATGGAATTTGAGTTGTTTTAGTAAAATACATTGTACATATAAATTGCTTGAAATGTAAAAAATGATTCTTCTAAAAAATAGTAGCATGATAAATCTCATTGCAAGTTCATTACTCATTAGGCTACCTGTAAATACTTTTGGGTGATAGATCTTAATTTATTTGCCAAATAAAAACTATGTTATTATAAATGCTTAATTGACTTAATTTCCAGAACAAACAAACAAAAATTTCATTACGGGAACCAAACACACTCTTAGTTAAGCAATTTTTTTTTGTTTTATTCTGATAAGTGTGAACGATATATTCACATTTTATTTTTGTCTTTTAGTGTCACGACCCGAGACTACACCCTAGACGTGACATGACGTAATTGACCCCGAAGGGGTCTCATACAAGCCCCTAGCATACATCATTGCATATGTCATAGAATAAAAGCGGAAAATTAAATCTTTTTTCTTCAACAATCGAAGTCATTTCTATAAAGTCAAAAAGATTGTAAACATTGTCTCATTGTCCATCTAATACAATAGAATATGTAGACATATAGGGATACAACCCTTACATTGTTCTAAAATGAAACTATAAAGAAAACTACTAAGGCATCTACTAAGTAAGATGTTTGTCCCCAAACTTGAGGACTCATCAACTAGCTTGGAGGATCACCTATCCCAAGCTTGAACCAATAGATCCCATCTCCATGAACCAACCCCTACATTTGTAGAAAACATAGAAATATGGGTTAGCACAATAATGTAATAAGTATGGTAGCTATGCATAAAAATATTTGAAACATGCTTGAAAGGGGACATTTTAGTTGAAACCCATGCTATGCACTTTTGAACATCATTCTTGAAAGGGTTAGAGAACATAAGTCATAAACAACTCACATATAGTTCATCAAAGCACAAGGATAACAACATACCATAAACATAGTCTCCAATCATAGTCATAATGCACATATCATCTGTTACAAGACATAGTACTCATGCATAGCCAAATATCAAGATCATAACATCATAGTAGAACAACAACATAAGTAACCCTAAGCTCTACTCGTGCAATGCATAGATAGGGTCCATAGTCCTATCTACACTAAATATCACTTCTAGGCCACCAAGCTCATACCTATAACTCATTAGTCTCATGTAAGCTAATACACATAATCAAGAGACATTCATAATCACTTAAGCAACTTCTAAAACAGACGTGTGCAATGTATGGTAACTAACACGTATTTACAATATACAACGCAAATCCAATATCACATTCATACTCATTTCATGGTAAAGTCATTACGTTAGTAACCTCTAGGAAACACTTGTGAATGTGGGGTTAGAATCCAATAATATCAACCCTACTAAGTACTCCTTTGAAGCTACCTTAGTGACGCATTACATCTTTAGATTTCATTATATGCAATATTCACAAATTAAGGAAATAGTCATGTACATTACTCGAATACAAGAAAAGTCATGCATAACAACTACACATTCAATATACATACATGCATTTGAATCTTATCATAATGCAAAGGAAGTATCCCATGACATCCTACTAAGTCTACTTGTGCAATGTGGAAGTGAAGTCCCATACCCCCACTCCTACTAAGTAAACTCACCAAGAAGTCATAGTATAGTTCATGTCTCAATCATTAACTTCATTATTATACGGAAAAGTTTCCATAACCTACATATGCCATGTAAGCTACATGGAATCCGGTGTCATATAACCCCACACAGAAAAAAGGCGTTCTTACTTGCCGAAGGTAGAACTAATTATATTTAGCTTCTAAGTGGATCCACTAGCTAAGTCCTATGTTTGGCACATAGTTATGGGATAGGGAGATTGCTACTAGAAACCTAATCTATTGCATTAGCGGAGGAGCTTCCATCTCATGAGTTTACTATAGATGACCCAACCTATTGCATCAGCGGAGGGGCCTTTTCCTCATTGTCCATATCCACTCGGTACTAAGTATTATTTCCCAATTATACATAATTAGTATGGAATTGTATCTACATGTGTGAAGGCATACTTTATCCTTTGTTCAATACTACTCACTAATTAGCTCATAGATTCATTTAAAGGTGAGAACTAACTTTCAACCTTAGAATCATCATTAGTATGTGAGTATAACTTTAACACTAAGATCATGTGTTCTCATGAGAATGGACTTTCAATCAACACAATAGGATCATCATGGTCATGTACATTTCATGCATAATAATGAGTAAAGGTGCATATGAGAACTATACTTTCAATTAACACCATTGATACATCATATTCATGTTTATATATGGACTGTGTGTGTGCATGGTTGTCCTCACAACGGCACAACAACAACAACATTATCATCATAGACACCTCCCTTCTCAAGGGGGTGACAACATGTACATAATATCCCAACTCATGCACAATTCACATATATTGCATTTAAGGATCTTATACCATGTAAATCAACATATCTAATATTCATTACAATAGATATGGATACATTCATCATAGAAACACCATCATGATCCTAACATAGCATTTGTATTCATATCGTATCATACTTAGTCATATCTAGGGTTGTAGGGGAGAGGGACCTTATCCCAACTCTACAATACATATGGCAAGTAAGCACTTCCACCATAAGTGGATCAACAATTAATAATTAGAATACTTGACAAGTAAACACCCCCACCATAAGTGGATCAATCCATTCATATATAATAATTTCACATAACATACCTTCATAGATTTCCCTTTAAGGCCAAGAGTCGAGATCAAGTCTAACATCTTAGATTTGGCACAATAGATAGAAGAACATCATAATCCAACAACATAATCAATATGATCATTTTCAAGGTAATTCATATCTACAAGATTCTATCATATTCCATTGATGTCTAGGTGATCTAAACTAAGGCCATTCATCAAGAAATTCATCAACTCTAGAAGATCACATCTAACCCCTCAATTTGCCTCTTTCATGATATAACCCTAGACCAAGTCAATTTCATCTTAGATTCATAAGGTAATCAAGAATACATGTAAAAATATACTTAGATCATGTAATTACACCATAACAACTCTAATTCAAACAATTGAATCAACCTTTAACGACATTCATTGTGTAGAGAAAAGCCATAGCTAGGGTTGGGGGAAAACTCATGGATTCTTTAGATTTGAAGTTAAAACCATCTAAAATCAGTATAATTACCAATAATAAACATAGTTCAATATTTATGAACAACTTAGAAAGGAATTCATGGGGTTGAGTTGAAACCCTAGCTTTTGAAGATTTCTAGAATGGAATTAAATGTTTTTGAGAGGGCTCCATTGGTGATAGCTACCCATGGATGAAAATCACCATATCTTAGGTGTAGAAACCCACAAAAATCCTAAGAGAAAGTCTCCATATGCAATCCCCCTAGGTTGGTTTCTTCATTGGTCTTCAATGGTGTTCTTGGAGAGAAGACTTTGGGAGAGAAAGGGAATTGGGTTTTGATTTGGGGTCTTGACTTGTGGTGAAATAATGATTTAGGGTCCTATAAGTATATATAGTTTATTTATTAATCACCTAACCGACCTCCCTTAACCCTCACTTAATTAACTAATTAAAACTAAGACCCCTAACTTAAAACAAAAACTTCAAAAACTGGCAGCATCCACGTTTGCCCATCCACGGACAGTGGATGGGTCTACTGGACGTGCTGTGCTTCCGTGGATTGAAGGTGGGACTTAAAATGTTGCAGGCTTCATGGGAGACTAAGTATAGAACCACGTCCAAGACCTATGGGGCGTGGTTTGATCTACTGGGCGTGGAAAGCATCCGTAGATCACCAATAAAAAGCTGAAAGCTTGCTGTCTAGACAGGTTTGGGGGACTGTTTTGGGGTCCTCTTCTAGGACCCCTCGAGTGGTCTTAGGGGAGTCGTACCCGGAATTTTAACCCGTAAATATGTCCATCTAAGTATGAGAGTCACTTCTACAAGTTTTCACCCTCAAACAACACTCCAAACTTCGACGACAAGACCCTTACAACTCACTAGTTCAAATGACTAGTTTCCGGACGTTATAGTCGTTTCTTAACGTTTGACCTCTAAAATCATCAAACTAACTTGAAAGCCATTTTTCATCATTTAAAAAAGTTTCCAACTATAAACTGACATGTGAGGCTCTAGGTCAACCTACTAGATTTAGTCAAGCCTTAGCTAGGTCTTACTAGTTTGTACGGGGTGTTACATTTAGTACATGACTGTCACTATAAAATTACATGTTTTATTATTTTTTTCTATTTTCCCAATAGGTCAAGTCTCGCCCACGCTCAACAAATAACAGAAAATTAAAATCTGTTTCTTTTTGCTATTTGTCATTTTTGGGGGAACACCTATCAATTAACAAATATTGAATTTCATTTGCATGTTATTTTTGATAGGTTAAAACTCAATAAAGTTTGTTCTTTACAAATATTGAATCTCACTTACTTCTTTATTGATTCTTTTTAAGAAAATCTGAAATATGTTTATCCTTTGCAACTGAAAACCACAATATTGTTAATTAAACTAGCATTAGCAAACCAATAATGAAGTGGCTTAAAACTAGCAAAAAAAAAATGCAGGCTTCTTGAACTATCAAACAACATGTATACAAACAACGACTTAGCTTATCCATCTACATATAACAATTAAACAAAAAGAAAATTACATAATATTTAACTACGATATAATTAAAGCGATGACATATATAGAAGGAAAATGCTTATATCCCTTCAAGTGTCTGTCAAATCGATCCTATCCCAATATATAGGGAAAAGAAATCTTTTAAGAGAGTTAAACAATGAAATCTTCAAATTACGATAAAACTTTTGATAGAAAATGTGATATCTCCAAAATGTATATTCAATGGCTAATGTTTTTACTTTTGTCAATCAACTATTTAAGACTATATATGAATTTCTAGAATAATATTATTAATTAAAATAGTGTGTTAATTAATATCATTAACTAACATAGTGTGACCAATATTGGCGCATCTTCCCTGTAATAGTGCATAGTCAATTGTAGTTGTTAGTTAGTTATTTACTGCATATAGGTTTAGAACTCCACGTTCATTATTAAGAGTCCACTAGGAATACACCTCCTATAGTATAGGAGTTGTTGTTGGTCTTCACTTGTATTTGAAAAGTTTCTCTGCACATTGTTAAATTATAATAGATTTCATCTTTTCCATCCTGAATCTTTATGGTATCAGAGCTCTTCTAAACTCCAACGAGTATCGATAAATCTGTTCATCTCTTTAAAAAAAATTCTCGTTCATCTATCATGGTGACTCCAAGAACTTCTGTCATTGTTGTTGATAACACCACCCACCTGGTTCAATTTAATCTAAGCTCCCAGCTACCCATAAAGATTACGTGTTCAAGCAATTTTGTTATTTGGAAGGCTCCAGGTGAATCTCTCATGTTAGGCCACGACCTTTACGGTTATCTAGATGGAACCATGACAGCGCTGTCCAAGACTGTCCTCGAGAATGCTTCAGAGGTACCCAACCCTATGTACAAAATCTGGTTTAGACAGGAACAGTTGATTCGCAATGCCTTGATTGCATCAGTCGACCAAACCATCACCTTTGCAATCACAAAAACTTCCACCTCCAAGCAAGCGTGGGACACACTACATCACTTGTATGCCAAAAAATCACATACACGAGTTTTCAGTCTTCCCAACTCTTTAGCCATAATTACGAAAAACTCTCGTAGTATGACTGCATATCTACAAGAGATCAGGAATGTTGTGGACGAACTTGCAACTGCAGGAGCTCCTATTCCAGATGATGAACTTGCTGTAAAAATACTCAGTGGCTTAGGACCTGAGTATGATTTAATTTCCGTTGCTATCCAAGCACGCGATGCACCTATTTCGTATGAAGACCTGTATAACAAGCTTCTAAACAAAGAGCTCTTTCTTCAACATAAAGAGCCTCACCAAGCAGCGTCATCCATAACAACTGATATGGCGCAATAGTCTTCCCCAGCCAATTTTGCACCTCGTAACCATAGGCGAGGCCAACCATGGCATCCACAAAGTTCCAGACGGCAACCTGCATCACCCACCTATTCAAATTGGCGCACACATGTACCTCTTCAACCACATCTTCCAGTTTGCCAGTTATGTAGTCGTATTGGACATACTGCCAGTGTATGTCGTTCCTGCTCTCATAACCACTTGGAAGCCAAGGCACACTATGCTTCGATGCATTGGATTGTTGATTCCGGAGCGTCACATCATGTGACCACTAACTCACAACAACTTGACAGTTCAAAAGACTACACCGGGACTGAGCATATCACCATGGGTAACGGTAACAAAATTCCTGTCACTCACACTGGTAATATTCAGTTAGATACTTTTAACAAGAAATTTCACCTTTCTAATACCCTCTGTGCGTCCGCTATTAAACGTAATCTTATATCTGTGTCTACATTTTGTAAAGACAACCTGAAATCCATGGAATTTTTTCCGTCTTCTTTTCTTGTGAAGGATTTGAGCACGAGGGCAGTGTTGGCACACGGCCAGAATAGAAATGGACTTTATGAATGGCCTTTGGAGGAGGCCAATGCAATCTGAGCTACCAAACAATTAAGGTGGAATCTCAAGAATCTTGGCATCGACGATTAGGACATCCAAACAAAAGAGTGCTTAAAACGCTTTTACATAAGTTTTCAATTCTTGTTTCCCATTTAAAAAGTTTGATTATTGCAATTCTTACTCTTCTAATAAAAGTCATCGACTACCTTTTTCTCTGAATACTTTACGGAGCACAAATCTTTGCAAATTATTTTTAGTGATCTCTGGGGGCCCTAACCAGTTTTGTCGTTTGATAAAAAATTATATTACGTGATTTTTGTTGATCAGTTTACGAAATATATTTTGCTTTATACGGTTAAAAACAAAAGTGAGGTTCAAACAATATTTTCCAAATTTAAACCCCTTGTTGAAAACTATTTTCATACAAAAATCCTCTCGGTGTACACTGATGGTGGTGGTGAGTTTGAAGGCCTCAAGCCATTCCTTCTTACCAATGACATTGAACACCTTGTATCTCCCCCATATACACCACAACGAGTAACCATGGCTAAAAATAGACACCGCCACATTATTGAAACAGCCAAAACCATTTTACATCAAGCCTCCATGTCTCCAATATTTTGGTCGTTTTCTTGTCAACAAGCCACGTTCTTGATTAACAGATTGCCTACCCCAACTCTAGGTAACGATTCTCCATACCAACGATTGTTTGGCGAGATTCCCAATTACCAAGTTATTCGAACCTTTGGCTGCCTTTGTTACCCATGGCTTAGGCCATATACGAAACACAAATTAGATCTACGATCTACTCCTTGTGTTTACCTAGGCTATTCTAATGTCCACCACAGTCATCAGTGTTATGATCCTATGTCTAAAAAAATATACATTTCCCGTGATGTTATTTTTTATGAAAATAAATTTCCCTTTTCTAATATGTTTTCCTCCATTAAGGAAAAAAACTTTTGACTTTACAATGGAATATTCTGCCAACTGAATCGCCTGACTCCACTCCTGCACATGTGCCATCAATAAATCATGAGATACCACCGCCAATCCAGGTTGCTACACGATTGAAAAAGGCTTCTTCTGTGGATCCATCTTCAACTCCATATCTTGCGGTAGTGCCATCTTTCACTAGTGTCTCAGACTCCTCTGTGCGACACCTTGATGATCTAGGTTGTTCTATTCCCACTCCTCATACATCTCCACCCCTACTCCAATATAAACACCAAAACCGGCAAGCACAAATTCCACCCGCAACACCTCTTTTACCTGATGTAGATTCAGTCCCAACCCAGGTTCAATATCCACCTCCTAACCCATCTTCCAGTATCAATCCATTATCTACCACAACTATCACATCTACCCAACCACCCACTGTTCATCACCCTATCAATCATTCTCAGAATAACATCACTAACCCAATGAAAGTATTTGATTATCTTTCCCTTACCTCTATTGAATCGCTTCCCACCACTTATAACCATGTCCAAAAGAGTTCACATTGGAGAGAAACTATGAAACTTGAGTTTGATGCCTTAATGACCAATCTAACCTGGGAGCTCGTACCACCGTCCACTTCACACAATGTGGTTGACTGCAAATGGCTTTATCGTATCAAAACCAAACTGGATTGAAGTGTGGATAGGTATAAAGCTCGATTGGTTGCAAAAGGTTTTACTCAACGTTCGGGTATAGATTATCACTCTACCTTCAGCCCAGTTGTTAAACTTGTTACTGTTCGATAAGTTTTATCGCTTGCATTTCAATATAATTGGCCCTTGCACCAGTTAGACGTGAATAAATGCATTTCTTCAAGGTCACCTTAATGAAGATTTCTATATGCGCCAACCTCCTGGGTATGCTCATCCTGATTTTCCTCATTATATGTGCAAACAAAAGAAAGCAACTTATGGCCTAAAGCAGGCTCCTCGTTCTTGGTATTCTAAGTTAAAGAAGTTCCTCATCCAAATGGGATTTGAAAAATCCAACTCTTATTCCTCTCTTTTTATTCATCATCACAGTAGAACGCTGGTTTACATTCTTGTATATGTTGATGACATTATTATTACTGGTTCCAATTCTGATGTTATTCAACTGGCTATTCGGGCTCTTTCATCCTGATTCTCTCTCAAAGATCTGGGACAACTGCACTACTTCTTAGGTGTTGAGGTCCTTCGCACACAAGTTGGAATCATTCTTTCTCAAGCCAAGTATGTTTCTGATCTTCTCGCTGCCCATAATATGTCTTAATGTAAACCTATTCACACACCCATGACTTCCTCTACTTTTCTATCCCTTAAGGATGGTACACCTTTTGTGGATGCCACCTTGTATCGTCAAGCTGTTGGTAAGCTTTAGAACTTGTCATTTTCCAGACCAGACATAAGCTTTGTCGTCAATAAGTTGTCTCAATTTATGCATGCTCCTACACAAAAACATTGGTCTTTTGGTAAACGGCATCTGCGCTATCTCCAACATACCAAGAATTACGGGTTATAGATAACGAGCAACACATCACCTGGGGTGTTTATGTATTATGATGCGGATTGGGCAGGTGACATTAATGATAGGACTTCTACTTCTGGATATATTCTTTATTTTGGTCAAAATCCCATTAGTTGGTCCTCCTAGAAGCAACATACAGTAGCTCGTTCTTCTACTAAGGTAGAGTACTGTGCTGTCACTTCTGCTCTTACGAAGTCAATTGGGTTCAAAACCTTCTTGCAGAACTACATGTCCAGCTGCCTGACACACCACTAATCTATTGTATTAATGTTGGTGCCACTTATCTCTATCAAAATCATGTCTTGCATAGCAGGATGAAGCCCATTGAAGTTGATTTTCACTTTGTTAGAGATCAAGTGCAGAGGAACCAGGTGCGCATTCAACATCTACATGCTGTTGATCAGCTTGCAGACACACATACAAAGCCTTTGTCTCATCTGTTCTTTCACAAACATCTACCCAAATTTAAGTTGTTGATTTCACCATCAACTTGCGGGGGAGTATTGGTGCATCTTCCCTGTAATAGTGCATAGTCAGTTGTAGTTGTTAGTTAGTTATTTACTGCTTATAGGTTTAGTACTCCACGTTCATTATTAAGAGTCCACTATACCTCCTATAGTATAGGAGTTGTTGTTGGTCTTCACTTGTATTTAAAAAGTTTCTCTACACATTGTTAAATTATAATAGATTTCATATTTTTCATCCTGAATTTTTAACCACCACCACCACGGCCACCACCGCCAGGGTATTTACCACTATCGTTGTCATCGCCTTCACTCTAGTTCACACCCTAGTAAAGTGGGTAGACTCACCACACTTAAAACCACTACTTCCTCCGCCACCTCTTCCACCGCCATAAATGCCGCCTCAACCATATACGGTAACCAAGGATACGGTGGAGAAGGAAGATATGGTGGCAGAAGAGTTGGTGGATGAAGTGGTTGTTTCAGGCGAATTAGGCAACTTTGCTAGGGAGTACACCTAGAGTGAAGGCGATGGTGGTACATGTAGCAGATTCTTCGGTAATGGGGGCAAAGGCGGTTGTGGTGGTTGCTACACATGTGATGAGGACGGTCACTACGCCCGTGAATATACCAGTGACCGGGGCTTGTAGCCCTGATGAATATATAATAAGTTGTTGCTATTTAAAAAAATGAAAGAATTTTATTGTATATCGAGAAAACTCAGTAGGTGTAAAAACAAAAGGAAAGGTGATTTATATAGTGGTTTTTCAAAGGGATACATTTAATTTGGTCAACTAATTATAATTACATTTGGAAAAATAATTATTGATTTATTGACTAATAATATATTATGTCAATACTCTAACTAGTTCGCTAAAAGCTAAAGATTACATAAATTTTGACTAGAAAAATCTCTTAAAGTCCACTAAGTTTACTTATCAAAAAGAATATTTTTGTTAATCATAAGTTCGTAACCAATTAACATTACTCAAGTGTAAGTGAATCACTAAAAAGGGAAATTTATTAGTTTATTTACAACTTATATAATATTTAGTAACAATGATTTTTTTTAAAAACTAAGTAAGGTTACATGTAATGTAAATATGTAATTACCTTGTACCTTCGAGTATTCATTCCTCCCATTTTCAAATTTTTGCTTGAATAATTGATATGTGACAGAAATTTAATATAAAGGCTAAGATTTAATTTAACAAAGTAATTTTTTTATCATAATTTATATAATAAATACTATTATATGTTAGGAAAAATAATTTCTCTTCTTTCTTGTTTAGCTTTCACACAGGGTATTTATCTTTCATTCTAAATTTAAGTTAATTTCTTATCGCATTTTTAGTTGAAACTTTCTCTTTAATATCTATTGGATTTTAAATACCTAGGAACATGGGACCTTCTTTAAAAATAATTAAATATATTGATATAAAATTAGAAAAGAGTTGAACTTATTTAAATTTGATACAGAGTATTTAATTACTGTAATTTTGTACCTTTTTATTTGTGGTACTTTCTTTTGCATTTGTAAGTGTCAGTTAAATATGCTCTTCTTTTAGTTATGGATGTAGGTCAAGGTGACTCAATCACGTTAAATTTGAAATATTAAGGTGGGTTTTAAATATATATATATTCCTGCCTCCATTTTACCTGATCGATAAATAATTAAGGAACACAAACTAGACATGGATCCCACATCTTTTCCCTTGCCAATCGAAAAATGAAACCAAATAAAAATTCATCCAACTATGATTCTTATAAAAGACAGAAAAAATAATACAACAACAAAGACATAATTAAATTCCTAAATTAATAGAACATTTATTCTATCATTAGGAGAAATGAGATTTTTTTTTGTATTACTCCTTACTTTTCCTTTAAAAAATTCTAAAAGGGAAATTAAATTATCTCTTCAAATAATTTTGATGCATGAATACTTGGTAACAAATACAGACAGTTCCATTTGCTCCTTGGAGGAACAAGGGTGAGTTCAAGATTGAGCTCATGATAGCCATGCTCATCGTTTTTATTAGAATTTTTTAGGTTATTCTTATTTGATGTCGGAATTTAAGTTTGGCTTTAGGGTCGCGATGTATCCTCGCCGCATTATCATATGTTGTTGCTGCTTCTTCTTCGATATCTAAGCCCTCAAGCTTCTTCTTCCCTTTGGCCTCTTCCTTAAACCCGTATATTGAACCTCAAATGGGGTTACATCTCTCGTCACCATAGCTCAAAAACTATTTCTCTCTCTGCCATCTGAAAATATTGAAGGAATATTTTGTATACAAAGAAGGCTTTGTTAGTGAAAAAAAGAGAGAGACTTGTTTATATAGTCTTTTCTTAGGGGATACGTTTTCTTTAGTAATGAATTTACATGGAATTTGAGTTGTTTTAGTAAAATACATTGGACATATAAATTGCTTGAAATGGAAAAAATGACTCTTCTAAGAAAATAGTAGCATGATAAATCTCATTGCAAGTTCATTACTCGTTAGGCTACCTGTAAATACTTTTGGGTGATATTTCTTAATTTATTTTCCAAATAAAAGGTATGTTATTATTAATTCTTAATTGACTTAATTTCCAGAACAAATGAAAAAAAATTCATTACGGGAACCAAACACACTCTTAGTTAAGCAATTTTTTTTTTATATTTTATTCTGATAGGTTTGAACTATATATTGATCACATTTAATTTTTGTATTTTAGTACATGACTGTCACTATAAAATTACATTTTTTTTTTTTTTTTTCTATTTTCCCAATAGGTCAAGTCTCACCCATGCTCAACAAATAACAAAAAATTAAAATCTCTTTCTTTTTGCTATTTAATCATAATTTATATAATAAATACCATTATATGTTAGGAAAAATAATTTCTCTTCTTTCTTGTTTAGGTTTCACACATGGTATTTATCTTTCATTCTAAGTTTAAGTTAATTTCTTATCGTATTTTTATTTGAAACTTTCTCTTTAATGTCATTGAATTTTAAATACCTAGGAACATGGGCCCTTTTTTAAAAATAATAAACTATATTGATATAAAATTAAAAAAGATTACTGTAATTTTGTACCTTTTTGTTTGTGGTACTTTCTTTTGCATTTGTCTGTGTCAGTTAAATATGCTCTTCTTTTAGTTATGGATGTAGGTCAAGATGACTCAATCACATTAAATTTGAAATATTAAGGTGGGTTTTCAATATATATATAGATATATATATTCCTACCTCCGTTTTACCTGATCGATAAATAATTAAGGAACACAAGCTAGACATAGCTCCCTCATCTTTTCCTATGCTGATCGAACAATGCAACCAAATAAAAATTCATCCAACTGTGATTCTTATAAAAGACAGAAAAAATAATACAACAACGATGACATAATTAAGTTTCTAAGTTAATAAAACATTTCTTCTATCATTAAGAGAAATGAGAATTTTTTTTTGTATTACTCCTTGTTTTTCCTTAAAAAAATTCTTAAAGGGAAATTAAATTATCTCTTCAAATAATAATGATGCATGCAATACTTGGTAACAAATACAGACAGTTTCATTTGCTCCATAGATGAACAAGGGTGAGTGCAAGATTGAGCTCATGATAGCAATGCTTATCATTTTTGTTTGAATTTTCTAGGTTATCCTTATTTGATTCGGAATTTAACTCTGGATTTAGAGTCGCGATATATCCTCGCCTCACTATCGTATGCTATTGTTGCTTCTTCTTCCATATCAAAGCTCTCAAGCTAGACACGTAACTTTTGGATAGGATTTGTAATATCAGCTCTATACTTTCCCTTTGGCATCTTCCTCACACCCCTATATCAAACCTCAAATGGGATTACCTCTCTCATCACCATTGCTCAAACAATGTTTTCTCTCTCTGCCATCTGAAAATATTGAACGAATATTTTGTATACAGAGAAGACTTTGTCAGTGAAAAAAAGAGAGAGACTTGTTTATATAGTCTTTTCTTAGGGGATACATTTTCTCTAGTAATGTATTTAAATGGAATTTGAGTTGCTTTAGTAAAATACATTGTACATATAAATTGCTTGAAATTAAAAAAATGACTCTTCTAAGAAAATTGTTGCATGATAAATCTCATTTCAAGTTCATTACTCGTTAGGCTATCTGTAAATACTTTTGGGTGATATTCCTTAATTTATTTGCCAAATAAAAAGTATATTATAATAAATGCTTGATTGACTTAATTTCCAGAACAAATAAACAAAAATTTCATTACGGGAACCAAACACACTCTTAGTTAAACAATATTTTTTATGTTTTATTTCATAGGTGTGAACGATATATTCACATTTAATTTTTGTCTTTTAGTACATGAATGTCACTATAAAATTACATGTTTTATTATTTTTTTGTATTTTCCCGACAGGTCAAGTCTCACTCACGCTCAACAAATAACGGAAAATTAAAATCTGTTTCTTATTTCTATTTGTCATTTTTGGGGGAACACCTATCAACTAACAAATATTGAATTTTATTTGCATGTTTTTTTTTATTGGTTAAAACTCAATAAAGTTTGTTCTTTACAAATATTGAATCTCACTTGCTTCTTTATTGATTCTTTTTAAGAAAATCTGAAATATATTTATCCTTTGCAACTGAAAACCACAATGTTGTTAATTAAACTAGCATTAGCAAACCAATAATGAAGTCGCTTAAAACTAGTAAATTTTTTTAAAACAAATTTGCAGGCTTCTTGAACTATCAAACATCATGTATACAATCAACAACTTAGCTTATCCATCTACATATAACAATTGAACAAAAAGCTAATTATATAATATTTAACTACGATATAGTTAAGGCAACGACATATATAGAAGGAAAATTCTTATATCCATTTACGTTTCTGTCAAATCGATCCTATCCCAATATATAGAGAAAACAAATCTTTTAAGAGATTTAAACAATGAAATCTTCAAATTACAATAATGTGATATCTCCAAAATGTATATTCAATGGCTAATGTTTTTACTTTTGTCCATCAACTAATTAAGACTATTTATGAATTTCTAAAATAATATAATTAATTAAAATAGTGTGTTAATTAATATCATTAATTAACATAGCTTGACAACCACCACCACGGCCACCACCGTCAAAGTATCTATCACCATCGTTGTCATCGCCTTTACTCAAGTTCACACCCTAGCAAAGTGGGTAGACTTGCCACTATTAAAACAACTACTTCCTCCTCCACCTCTTCTTCGTCCATAAACGCCGCCTCAACCGTATACGGTAACCATGGATACGGTGGAGAAGGAAGATATGGTGGCATAAGAGTTGGTGGATGAAGTGGTTGCTTCAGGCGAATCTGGCCACTTTCCTAGGGAGTATACGTAGAGTGAAGGCGACGGTGGTGGAGGTGGTAGATTCTTCAGTAATGGTGGTAGAGGCGGTTGTGCTGGTTGCTACACATGTGATGAGGACGGTCACTATGCCCATGAATATACTAGTGGTTTTCATTGACCGGGGCTTGTAGCCCAGATGAATTTATAAGTTGTTGCTATTTTAAAAAATGGAGTAATTTTATTGTATATAGAGAAAACTCAGTAGGTTAAAAAAGAAAAGGAAAGGTGATTTATATAGTCGTTTTTCAAAGGGATACATTTAATTTGGTCAACTAATTATAATTACATTTGGAAAATTAATTAATTATTTATTGACTAATAATATATTTAGTCAATACTCTATCTAGCTGGCTAAAAGCTAAAGATTACATAAATTTTCGCTAGGAAAATTCTCTTAAAGGTCACTAAGTTCACTTATCAAAAAGAATATTTTTGTTAATCATAAGTTCGTAACCAATTAACATTACTCAAGTGTAAGTGAATCACTAAAAAGGGAAATTTATTAGTTTAGTTACAACTTATATAATATTTAGTAACAATAATTTATTTATTTTTTAAAAAAGTAAGGTGGCATGTGGTGTAAATGTGTAATTACCCTGTACCTTCGAGTATTCATTCCTCCCGTTTTTCATTTTTTTTGCTTGGATAATTGATATATGACAGAAATTAAATTTAAAGGCTAAGACTTAATTTATCAAAGTAAATCTTTAATCATAAATATCATTATATGTTAGGAAAAATAATTTCTCTTCTTTCTTCTTTAGCTTTCACACAGGGTATTTTTCTTTCATTCTAAGTTTAAGTTAATTTCTTATCGCATTTTTATTTGAAACTTTCCCTTTAATATCTATTGAATTTTAAATACCTAGGAACATGGGTCCTTTTTTAAAAATAATAAACTATATTGATATAAAATTAGAAAAGAGTTGGACTTATTCAAATTTGATAGAGGTTATTTAATTACTGTAATTTTGTACCTTTTTGTTTGTGGTACTTTCTTTTGCATTTGTCAGTGTCAGTTAAATATGCTCTTCTTTTAGTTATGGATATTGGTCAAGGTGACTCAACCACGTTAAATTTGAAATATTAAGGTGGGTTTTCAGTATTCCTACCTCCGTTTTACCTGATCGATAAATAATTAAGGAACACAAACTAGACATGGCTCCCTCAACTTTTCCTATGACGATCGAACAATGCAAACAAATAAAAATTCATCCAACTGTGATTCTTATAAAAGACAGAAAAAATAATACAACAACGAAGACATAATTAAGTTTCTAAATTAATAAAACAGTCTTCTATCATAAAGAGAAATGAGATTTTTATTTGTATTACTCCTTGTTTTTCCTTTAAAAAAAATCTTAAAGGGAAATTAAATTATCTATTCAAATAATTCTGATGCATGCAATACGTGGTACCAAATACAGGCAGTTCCATTTGCTCCTTCGAGGAACAAGAGTGAGTTCAAGATTGAGCTCATGATAGCCATGTTCATAATTTTTATTAGAATTTACTAGGTTATTATTATTTGATGTCGAAATTTAATTTTGGATTTTGGGTCACGATATATCCTTGCCGCATTATCGTATGCTCTTGCTGCTTCTTCTTCCATATCAAAGCTCTCAATCCAGAGGGCTACCTTCTGGATGGGGTTTGTAATATTAGTTCTATACTTTCCCTTTGGCCTCTTCGTCACACCCCTATATCAAACCTCAAATGGGGTTACATCTCTCGTCACTATAGTTCAAACAATGTTTTCTTTCTCTATCATCTGAAAATATTAAAGGAATATTTTGTATACAGAGAAGGCTTTGTCAGTGAAAAAATGAGAGACACTTGCTTATATAGTCTTTTCTTAGGGTATAAATTTTCTTTAGTAATGAATTCACATGAAATTTGAGTTATTTTAGTAAAATAAATTGTACATATAAATTGCTTGAAATGGAAAAAATGAGTCTTCTAAGAAAATAGTAGCATGTTAAATCTCATTGCAAGTTCATTACTTGTTAGGCTACCTGTAAATACTTTTGGGTGATATTTCTTAATTTTTTTTCCATATAAAACGTATGTTATTATAAATACTAAATTGTAACGACCCGAACCGTAATTATCTAGGAGAAACAAAAATTCAGGAAATTCTGGGCCACTATCCTGCCAGGGCGAGGTAAGTGGGTACCATAGAAGGATAGGCGAGACAGAATACAAATAACGCGAAATCTAATTTTCTCCTTCTCGATAAAATACCTAATTTAGTCGTAAAACACCTTAGAAACCCCCAAAAAGATGCTGCAAGCTTGGGAAGAAGGGAGAGAGAGATTTATAGCGTGAAGATGATCGATGGATTGCGGATTTCCGGTCAAGATCACCATCACGTACCCCAAAAATAAGAATCAAAGACCAAAACTTTGTGCAACTACTTCGCGCCCAGGTAGGCTAGGTTTTTATGAATTGAGTAGTTATAAATTTGTGTTCACCACGTAATATATGTAAATTAATGGTAGAATTATGCGTAGGCCCTCGTGCACCAAACAAAATATGGTTAAATCCAAGGAACAAGCCTTAGATGATGATCAAGGGTTAGGTGATGGTTGTGATTCTACGATTGTGTTATGTATGATTATTCTTACTTCATTATGATACATCTATGTATGTGAATGTTGCATTATTGATCACACGTGTTGTAAATGAGATAGAGGGATGATGAATGTCATGAATCATGACTAAATTGTATGAACTTGAGAATATACTTGTGATTGTGATTGTGGTGTGTTGAATGGATCGGTTGCCATGTTCCGGCATAACTAACTTGGATCAATTGCCACGTTCCGGCATAACTAACTTGGATCGGTAGCCATGTTCCGGCATAATTATGGGATCGGTTGCCACATTCCGGCATAATCATTGGATCGGGTACCACATTCCGGTATGCTAACTGCTTGGGTTTGGGTTCCATAAGAGGACCAACAACTTGTCATTAGTGTGTACCTGGATAATTTGAATTTGATCATGGTTGGCAATTATATTAATGTTGTACTTCTCGGAATTGTGCTATGGTCATGAGGTCTTATTCTTGATTGTTATTCTATGTTGAGTAGACTTGGTAATTATATTGATGAAAAGTGAAATGGAGGTTGGGAGTCATCATCTCAAGAATTGTTAATGTCCAAGTGGGGTAGTCGGGTGTTGTAGTGGAAAGAGTGGGGGTAGTGTATGTGTTGTAAGGACTTAGGTGGATTTCACTTGGACAAAAGGTAATTGGGTTTAGTGGTTAGAAAGCGTGACGTAATGTACTATGTGACCATGGTTGGGTAATGTGACGAGGAATTAAGGGTATGACGTGAGCGGTTAGTTGGAATGCCTGTGGCTGTATTTGGGGACTTTTCTATGTGTTAGAATGGTTAGGCTATGATCAAGTACCTGGTAAGTAGGTTGATCGAGAAGGTGGTTAGTAGTCAGGGTGCTAGTGTTAATTGGAGGTATTTCAAAGATATAGTAAAGGTGAAGAAGAGAGTGGTTTATTTCATAATTTTACTAGTTGGTTACTTATGTTATGTGGTGGGTATCGGGTTGACCGATGATGCCTACCAGTACGCTTGTTTTGTACTGATACAACTCTTGCTATGTCTTTGACATAGTATGGATGCAGGTTGGTGATGTTTCATTAGGTGAAGATGAAGAAATTCTCCGGCATCTTTTATCTTTCCTTCCGCATGGTGGGAGCTATGTTGTTATTTATTATGTCTATTTATACTCTAGTAACTCTTGTCCCTGTTTAGACTAGATCCTTGGGGATGTTAATTATTTTATAAGTCTTAACCAAATTGGGTTAAATGTTCTTATTTATAAAATTTTGTTAGTATATTTTATTTCCATTTTATTTAATTTTCCGCATGGTTTTAATTATGGGGATATGAGTTTTCTCCTACTTAGGTGGTAGTACGTAGGTTCCCGCATGGCCCGGTGGGTTGGGTCGTGACAAATTGGTATTAGAGCTTAGGTTACCGGTCTCCTAGTACAAGAGCAAAATGTGGACTAGACTCCTACGGATTGGTGTGTTGACACCCACATCTAATCTTCAGGAATCTAGGAAACATTCTAGGAAATAGTTCCACTCATTCTTTCCTGTCGTGCAAAGTGTTGCTTGTGGTATGAGTTGAGCCTAATTGGTAACTTTCAATTCCAATTGGTATCTCAACAAAGTGGGCCGGACATCGTGGTCACGACTGAAGGAACACAAGCAAGGTAAATTGGAACAGAGAAGGTTGCAATTGGTATCTTGCCTTAGGGGAGATATAAATACATGGATGATCTGAAATGATCATCTATGGAGCGAACTAACTAATAATTTGGACTTGACTGTGGATATCTTGGAAACTGTGAATGCGTGATTCTTGCTGTCTGAACTAATTGCAAATATGAAGTGGTAATCGCTTGAATGTGATGAGGTGATTATGTTAACTATAAATGTGTGTCTGAACTTTGATATGTGCCATGTGTTGGTCTAATTAATCAAAGATATGCGAGTTGTACATGATTGAGTATCGTGAAAACTTGTAGTGAAAAGAAGATCCTGACTAGGTTCGATACAAGAGTTAAGGTAAAACTACGAGGCGATTTGTAAGGAAGATCTGAACGTGTCATGAGCGTGTGTAATAACCGCGCGAATGTCTGGGTGTATCCTGGTGATGTGTAGGTTGTGGTGCTAAAATAACGAGAATAAATATTGGTTCGTGTATCGTGTGATTGACTTAGAGTAGTCAAGGATTTCTCCTAGCTCAGAGAACTGTCCTAAAATTGTTTGTTAAAGCTAGGAACCTTGGAAATTTTTTAGAAAAGTGGAAAACCCCCAAAAAAATCTTGGAAGAGGTTCTGTTTCCGTTTTAACCGCTGGGGCGGAATTATTCCCGCCAGTTCGGGATTTCTTCCGCCAAAGAAAAATTAGGCGACGCGGAACCTCAGCCTGCCTCCCCTATTTTTTTAGACCATCTCATAAGACCTCAGATGATATCCGAACAAATCCCGACAACACCAACTAGTGTTCAGCAACATGAGCGATAAATTATAAAAACCTTAATACTTAAATATCAGGCTGCAACAGATAGCAGAAAAATTAGCATCCAGGTTCTTGCAAAAAATGGGAAAGACGTAAAGATAAAAACAATTTGTCCTAAATATACAAGCCCAAGAAGGGCAAAGAAAAGACTTAAGAACCTTGAGATTGAGAGGTGTCGGTATCAGAATCTAGATCCTCCGGGGGCACCAAGCCTGTCATGGCCTTCTCTAAACGAGAGAACTAATAGAAATCTCAATTCTCCAATATGGGAATGTTCCCCCGGGAGTGACTCAAGTGAACATGATCTTCACCGTATTCTAGATCTGAACCAACAGACGGTCCCTCTCCAGATTTTCCTCCTCTCCTGGCGCAGCTCGCGTCAGAGCATCTCAAGCTCTAGGGAAGTGTTGAGGGGGAACCGTAGTGGTGGGAGTGCTAGGGCACTAAATTCTCCTCCGCACAGCTGCCAAGTCTTCCTCTACCTATGACGCTGAAAGTGGAGGACGAGTGTCGTCGCCTCCCTCCTCGTTTGACTCTACGGCTGCCTAACTGCTGCTAGCCCTATCCGTCATCCACCTTTAACTCTGAGAAGTGGAACGCTACCTAACCAAAAGAGGGTGAAAAGGGGGATCCATGGGAAGTACCTCATCAGTATCAAGGAGCGGCACTCCCTCCCGCTTGCACAACGAAGTAATAAGTCCCGGTATGAAGAAAACCTTCTTGTTACCCCGGTAGAACATCTTCCACTCCGAAATAATTTGTGCTCCCACATTCAACTTGGTGCCCTGTACAACGCACACCACCACCAGAGCCCAAGGAAAGTTCACATCGGTGCGGTTGCCTGGCGGGCGGATCCTCCTAGTCACCAAGTGTAGCCATCTCTTAGCATCAGGTAACAAATCCATGCTAGTAATTCCCTCCGCAGTGGCCCAATAGACTCGGTCCCGGTGGGTACGCTCCACCAGGGTGTCTCTCGGCCATTCCAGGTCCATCTCCCGCAGCTTATCCTCGTACTTAGTGTTCGAGACCTCCGGCACCTCTAGAGCCTTATTAATAGTGGTAGCATTCATAGGAATGTCAATTCTACGGATATGGATGACGGGGTGAGGGTCATCCTAGTGGACAGTAAGGAGAACAACGTAGAACTTCCTCACCCAAGTAGAACGTGCATTAGGGGAGCCTCAGTTAGTGGTGCCCATCCGAACTCCATCAGGCGAGCATAAAATACAAGTGCTTTCTCCTCTATCTTGTGCAACACGAACCCTCTCTCGCAATAGAACCCCATGTTGTGGTTGTCGTGATGACTTTCCCGACTCACGGCATCAGGGAACCGGATGAAGGCTAAGTTTTCTTTATTTTGACCTGCCATTTAGAGAGTCTGCAATAAGTTGAATATAATTTAGAGCACGATATGATAGTCGGTTAAGCCTAAAAAAAAAAGAGAGAAATTTTTGTGTTAAGGGTGTAGGCCACTGGTCTGGCGTATCCCGCCACAGCGGCCATAATCCTGCCTTGGTAGGTTATGAAGGCCGCCATAGCAGGATGAAGGCCGCTAACATCAGGCGCGATAATGGCGCCTCTTCATCCCAAAACCTCCATTTTCGATAGAATTTTAACTAATCAGAGTATATAAACTATCCTAGAACATAAATAAACAATAATTTCGGCAAAATAATTCTGAAATGAGGCCTAAATTCGAGTTTTACACCAAGAGACCCTTCGACGCCTCCCACCCATTTTTGTATCGATTTAACCATATTTTTACGAAATTCTTACGCATAGGATGTTGTGGATACGTTAGGGACGTAAGGAAAGTGTCCATGCTACGATTATCTAACCAAACTAGCAACCTACTTCATTTTCAAAACCTCTCCCAAAACCATTTCTAATCAAGTGAATAGTAGCATGCAATCATTATTTATCAATAAGGAAGTAAAGAGTGTGAGAGATGAGAAATTTAACCTTAAGTTGACGTTCCGAACAATTGAGCCGAGAGGATTTTTGGGAGAGAGTTTGAAGAGAATATAAATAAATGGTAGAAAAATTATTTTCCCCCCTATGTACTGGTTCCCGATCTCCCGTTTTAGCGGGAGATCTCTCGCCATAGCGGCCCTGCCTTAGCGGGAGGGCTGCCGCCTTGGCGGGGTCAGACTCTGTAATACGAGACTCAGTTTTCCTTCGATCGTTGCATCATATCACTGACCGACCTCTTAAAGTATAGAGCCTATCATGAATCATGCTTAATAAATATAAACCATCCCTACCGTGACTTAGTAATAGACCAAGTTGTTAGAAATATTTAATACGAGATAGGATGCATAATGATCTGTGCACTAGTCGTTTGGGGATGAACGAGGGGTAAATTGGTATATATTGTAACAACCCGAACCATCGTTATTTAGGAAAAACAAAAATTCAGGAAATTCAGGGCCACTGTCCCGCCAAGCCGGGCTAGATGTCGCCAGGGCAGCGGCGAGAGGGTGAGGTAAGTGGGCGCCAGAGCAGGATAGGCGAGACAGAATACTAATAACGCAAAATCTTATTTTATCCTTCTCACTAAAATACCTAATTTAGTGGTAAAACACCTTAGAAACCCCCCAAAAAGCTGCTGCAAGCTTGGGAAGAAGGGAGAGAGAGATTTCTATCGTGAAGATGTCGATGGATTGCAGATTTTCGATCAAGATCACCGTCACGAACTCCGGAAACAAGAATCAAAGACCAAAACTCTGTTCAACTACTTGGCGCCCAGGTAGGCTAGGTTTTTATGAATTGAGTAGCTATAAATATGTGTTAACCACGTAATATATGTAAATCAATGGTAGAATTATGCGTAGGCATTCGTGCACCGAACAAAATATGGTTAAATCCTAGGAAGAATTCTTAGATGATGATCTAGGGTTAGGTGATGATTGTGATTCTATGATTGTGTGATGTATGTTTATTCTTGCTTCATTATGATACATGTATGTATGTGAATGTTGCATTACTGATCACACTTGTTGTAAATGATATAGAGGGATGATAAATGCCATGAATCATGACTAAATTGTATAAACTCGAGAATACAGACAGTTGCATTTGCTCCTTGGAGGAACAAAAGTGAGTTCAAGATTGAGCTCATGATGGCCATGCTCATAATTTTTATTAGAATTTTCTAGGTTATTATTATTTGATGTCGGAATTTAATTCTGGCTTTAGGCATGATATATCCTTTCCGCATTATCGTATGCTCTTGCTGCCTCTCCTTCCATATCAAAGCTCTCAATCCATAGGGGTACCTTCTGGATGGGGTTTGTAATATTAGCGCTATACTTTCCCTTTGGCCTCTTCGTCACACCCGTATATCAAACCTCAAATGGGGTTACATCTCTAGTCACTATAGCTCAAACACTGTTTTCTTTCTCTGCCATCTCAAAATATTCAAGGAATATTTTGTGTACAGAGAAGGCTTTCTCAGTGAAATAAAGAGAGACAATTGTTTATATAGTCTTTTCTTAGGGGATACATTTTCTTTAGTAATGAATTTACATGAAATTTAAGTTATTTAGTAAAATACATTATACATATAAATTGCTTGAAATGGAAAAAATGAGTCTTCTAAGAAAATAGTAGCATGTTAAATCTCATTGAAAGTTCATTACTTGTTAGGCTACATGTAAATAGTTTTGGGTGATATTTATTAATTTTTTTACCAAATAAAACGTATGTTATTATAAATACTAAATTGTAACGACCCGAACCGTCATTATCTAGGAGAAACAAAAATTCAGGAAATTCTAGGCCACTGTCCCGCCAGGGCGATGTAAGTGGGTGCCAGAGCAGGATAGGCGAGACAGAATACAAATAACACGAAATCTAATTTTCTCCTTCTCCATAAAATACCTAATTTAGTCGTAAACCACCTTAGAAACCCCCCAAAAAGCTGCTGCAAGCTTGGGAAGAAGGGAGAGAGAGATTTCTAGCGTGAAGATGATCGATGGATTGTGGATTTCCGGTCAAGATCACCATCACGTACTCCAAAAATAAGAATCAAAGGCCAAAACTTTGTGCAACTACTTCGCGCCCTGGTAGGCTAGGTTTTTATGAATTGAGTAGTTATAAATATGTGTTCACCACGTAATATATGTAAATCAATGGTAGAATTATCCGTAGGCCCTCGTGCACTAAACAAAATATGGTTAAATCCAAGGAACAAGCCTTAGATGATGATCTAGGGTTAGGTGATGGTTGTGATTCTACGATTGTGTTATGCATGATTATTCTTACTTCATTATGATACATCAGTGTATGTGAATGTTGCATTATTGATCACACGTGTTGTAAATGAGATAGAGGGATGATGAATGCCATGAATCGTGACTAAATTGTATGAACTTGAGAATATACTTGTGATTGTGATTGTGGTGTGTTGAATTGATCGGTTGCCATGTTTCGGCATAACTAACTTGGGTCAATTGCCACGTTCCGGCATAACTAACTCGGATCGGTAGCGATGTTCCGGCATAATTATGGGATCGATTGCCACATTCTGGCATAATCGTTGGATCGGGTACCACGTTCCGGTATGCTAACTGCTTGGGTTTGGGCTCCATGAGAGGACCAACAACTTGTCATAAGTGTGTACCTAGATAATTTGAATTTGATCATGGTTGGCAATGATATTAATGTTGTACTTCTCGGAATTGTGCTATGGTCATGAGGTCTTATGCTTGATTGTTCTTCTATGCTGAGTAGATTTGGTAATTATATTGATGAAAGGTGAAATGGAGGTGGGGAGTCATCATCTCAAGAATTGTTAATGTCCAAGTGGGGCAGTCGGCTGTTGTAATGGAAAGAGTGGGGGTAGTGTATGTGTTGTAAGGGCTTAGGTGGATTTCACTTGGACAAAAGGTAATTGGGTTTAGAGGTTAGAAGGTGTGACTTAATGTACTATGTGACTATGGTTGGGTAATGTGACGAGGAAGTAAGGGTATGACGTGAGCGGTTTGTTGGAATGCTTGTGGCTGTATTTGGGGACTTTTCTATGTGTTAGAATGGTTAGGCTATGATCAAGTACCTAGTAAGTAGGTTGATCGAGAAGGTGGTTAGTAGTCAGGGTACTAGTGTTAATTGGAGGTATTTCAAAGAGAGGGTAAAGGTGGAGTAGCGAGTGGTTTATTTCATGATCTTACTAGTTGGTTACTTATGTTATGTGGTGGGCGTCGGGTTGACCGGTGTTGCCTACCAGTACGCGTGTTTTGTACTAATATTATTCTTGCTATGTCTTTGACATAGTCTAGATGCAGGTTGGTGATGTTTTATTAGGTGAAGACGAAGAAATTCACCGGAAGCTTCTATCTTTTCTTCAGCATGGTGGGAGCTGTGTCGTTATTTATTATGTCCATTTGAACTCTAGCAGCTCTTGTACATGTTTAGACTAGAACCTTGGGGATGTTAATTATTTTACATCTCTTAACCAAATTGCGTTAAAGGTTCTTATTTATAAAATTTCGTTAGTATATTTTATTTCCGTTTTATTTAATTTTCCACACGGTTTTGATTATGGAGATATGAGGGTTCTCCTACTTAGGTGGTAGTACGTAGGTGCCCGCACGGCCTGGTGGGTTAGGCCGTGACAATAATTGACTTAATTTCCAGAACAAACAAACAAAAATTTCATTACGAGAACCAAACAACTCTTAGGTAAGCAATATTTTTTATGTTTTATTCTGATAGGTGTAAACGATATATTAACATTTAATTTTTGTCTTTTAATACAGGAGTGTCACCACACTCTTAGGTAAGCAATATTTTTTATGTTTTATTCTGATAGGTGTGAACGATATATTCACATTTAATTTTTGTCTTTTAATACAGGAGTGTCACTATAAAGTTACATGTTTTATTACTTTTTTCTATTTTCCGAACAGGTCAAGTCTCACCCACGCTCAACAAATAACGGAAAATTAAAATATGTTTCTTTTTTCTATTTGTCATTTTTGGGGGAACACCTATCAATTTACAATTTTGAATTTCATTTGCATGTTGTTTTTGATAAGTTCAAACTCAATAAAGTTTGTTCTTTACAAATATTGAATCTCACTTACTTCTTTATTGATTCTTTTTAAGAAAATCTGAAATATATTTATCCTTTGCAACTGAAAACCACAACTTTGTTAATTAAACTAGCATTAGCGAACCAATAATGAAGTGGCTTAAAACTAGCATTTAAAAAAAAAACAATTTGCAGGCTTCTTGAACTATCTAACAACATGTATACAATCAACGACTTAGCTTATCCATCTACATATAATAATTAAACAAAAGGATAATTACATAATATTTAACTACGAAATAGTTAAGGCAACGACATATATAGAAGGAAAATGCTTATATCCCTTCAAGTGCCTGTCAAATCGATCCTATCCCAATATATAGGGAAAACAAATCTTTTAAGAGATTTAAACAATGAAATCTTCATATTGCGATAAAACTTTTGATAGAAAATGTGATATGTCAAAAATGCATATTCAATGGCTAATGTTTTTACTTTTGTCAATCAACTAATTAAGACTATATATGAATTTATAGAAAAATATTATTAATTATAATAGTGTGTAAATTAATATCATTAATTAACATAGCGTGACCACCACCACGAAGGCCACCACCATCAGAGTATCTACCACCATCGTTGTCATTGCCTTAACTCTAGCTCACACCCTAGAAAAGTGGGTAGACTCACCACACTTATAACAACTACTTCCTTCTCCACCTCTTTCGCCGCCATAAATGCCGCCTCAACCGTATACGGTAACCGTGGATACGGTGGAGAAGGAAGATTTGGTGGCAGAAGAGTTGGTGGATGAAATGGTTGTTTTAGGTGAATCTGGCCACTTTGCTAGGGAGTATACCTAGAGTGAAGGCGACGGTGGTGGAGGTGGTAGATTCTTCGGTAATGGTGGAAGAGGCGGTTGTGGTGGTTGCTACACATGTGATGAGGACGGTTACTATGCCCGTGAATGTACCAGCGGTGGTCATTGACCGGCTCTTGTAGCGCTGATGAATTTATAAGTTGTTGCTATTTAAAAATAGAAGGAATTTTATTGTATATACAGAAATCTCAGTAGGTGAAAAAAGAAAACGAAAGGTGATTTATATAGTCGTTTTTCAAAGGGATCATTTAATTTGGTCAACTAATTATAATTACATTTGGAAAAATAATTATTGATTTATTGACTAATAATATATTTAGTCAATACTCAAACTAGTTCACTAAAAGGTAAAGATTACATAAATTTTGACTAGGAAAAATCTCTTAAAGTCCACTAAGTTTACTTATCAAAAAGAATATTTTTGTTAATCATAAGTTCGTAACCAATTAACATTACTCAAGTGTAAGCAAATCACTAAAAAGGGAAATTTATTAGTTTAGTTACAACTTATATAATCTGTAGTAACAATAATTTTTTTAAAGAAAAATAAGTAATGTGACATGTGATGTAAATGTGTAATTACCTTGTACGTTCGAGTACTCATTCCTCCCGTTTTTCAATTTTTTTCTTGGATAATTGATATATGTCAGAAATTAAATTTAAAGGCTAAGATTTATTTTATCAAAGTAAATCTTTATCATAATTTCTATAATAAATACCATTATATGTTAGAAAAATAATTTCTCTTCTTTCTTGTTTAGCTTTCACACATGGTATTTATCTTTCATTCTAAGTTTAAATTAATTTCTTATCGCATTTTTATTTGAAACTTTCTCTTTAATATCTATTGAATTTTAAATACCTAGGAACATGGGCCATTTTTAAAAAATAATAAATTATATTGATATAAAATTAGAAAAGAGTTGGACTTATTTAAATTTGATATAGAGTATTTAATTACTGTAATTTTGTACCTTTTTGTTTGTGGTACTTTCTTTTGCATTTGTAAGTGTCAGTTAAATATGCTCTTCTTTTAGTTATGGATGTAGGTCAAGGTGACTCAATCACGTTAAATTTGAAATATTAAGGTGGGTTATATATATATATATATTCCTACCTCCGTTTTACCTGATCGACACAAACTAGACATGGCTTCCTCATCTTTTCTCTTGCCGATCGAACAATCCAACCAAATAAAAATTCATCCAACTGTGATTCTTATCAAAGATAGAAAAAATAATACAACAACGAAGACATAATTAAATTTCTAAATTAATAAAACATTTCTTCTATCATCAGGAGAAATGAGAATTGTTTTTGTATTTCTCCTTGTTTTTCATTTAAAAAAAATCTAAAAGGGAAATTAAATTATCTCTTCAAATAATTGTGATGCATGCAATACTTGGTAAGAAATACGGACAATTTCATTTGCTCCTTGGAGGAACAAGGGTGAGTTCAAGATTGAGCTCATGATAGCCATGATCATCATTCTTATTAGAATTTCTAGGTTATTCTTATTTTATGTCGGAATTTAAATTTGGGTTTAGGGTTGCAATATATCCTCGTTGCATTATCATATGCTCTATGAAAGAATAAATGAAGAACGGTATAGAAAATTTTCTAGGTTATTCTTATTTGATGTTGGAATTTAAATCTGGATTTTGGGTCGTGATATATCCTTGCCGCATTATCATATGCTCTTTGAAAGAATAAATGAAGAAAAATATAGAAAATTTTCTTCTTGTATTTCTGAATGAATAAAACTATACAATGAGGTTGCATTTATACAAGTAATATGACATCTGATGGTAAACCCTAAAGGAATAGAATATTTTCAAGATCAAATGGAAAAGGAAAAAATATCAAAAGAATATTTACATGACAAAGTTAGAAAATAAAAAAGAATATCTCCATATCTCCTATGTATGTGCAGAATATATGAAAATAAATCCAATAGCCTCCCTCAAATTGGAGGGGAGGAAGAAACCCCTAACTTGCCTAAAAGTTGATGATGCACGGGTCCGGTCAAGGACTTGGTAAAGATGTCAGCTAGTTGTGAAGAAGATATGACATAAGATAAATAACTTAAACCGGTGAGATACTGTTGACGGACGAAGTGACAATCAATCTTGACATGCTTTGTCCGTTCATGGAAGACTAGATATTTCACTATGTGAATCGCAGCAAGACTGTCAGAGTGAAGAGGTACTGGCAAGGAGATTGGAACTGAGAGATCATCAAATAAGAGAACCAACCAAGCAAGCTCGGCTACAACCCTCCTCATAGATCTATACTCAGCTTCAGCAGAACTGAGAGAAATTAATGTTTGTTTCTTAGATTTCCATGAAATAGGAGAAGACCCGAGAGAAATATAAAATCCACTCACTGATCTTCGTGAATATGGATAACTACCCAAGTCGGAGTCACAAAAGTCCATCAATTTGAAAGAAGCAGATACAGACATAAATAGACCAAGACCAAGATCTTTGAGCAAATAACGAAGAACCCGTAAAGCAGCTGCAAGATGAGGTTCACGAGGATCTTGCATATATTGACTCAAATGTTGCATTGTAAAGGATAAATCAGGCCTTGTATGTGTGAGATAATTGGGCTTACCTAATAAACACCTGTATAAAGTAGGATCTTTTATGGGAATCCCTTGATTTGCTAGTAACTTGATATTAGGATCCAAAGGTGAAGAAACAGGAGATAAATGTAGAGAATCAAACTCATCTAGTAAGTCTAATGTGAATTTCCTTTGGAAAATAATCATACCAGTAGGTTCTCTCACAACCTGCATCCCAAGAAAATAATGCAACTCACCAAGATCTTTAATTTTAAATTCTTTGTCCAGAAAGAGTTTTAAAGCCTGAAATTCAGCTTCATTGTTTCCTGTCAACAATATTTCATCCACATATACTGCCACAATAGAAATAGAATCGGCATATTTCTTAATAAAAGAGAATAGTCATTCATAGAATAACTAAAATCTTTAAAATTGACAGCAGAAGTGAGTTTAGCATACCATTGTCTGGATGCTTGCTTAAGTCCATAAATGGATTTTTTTAAGCAAACAGACATGGTTAGGAGAAGGAGGTGCAAGACCGTAAGGAAATTTCATGTAAACCTCTCATTTAAGTCACCGTGTATAAAATCATTGTTCACATCTAATTGAAACACACCCCATCTATTCTTCAATGTAATATCTAAAATACACCTGATGGTGGTCATCTTGACTACTGGAGAAAAAGTTCCATTATAATCAATGACTTCTCTCTGGCACATCACCTCTAATGACTATTCTAGATTTTAGTCTTTCAATACTTCCATCAAAGTGTTGCTTTACCTTATAAATCCATTTAGATGGAAGATCCTTCTTATCTGTAGGCAGCACAACAACATCCCATGTATTGTTAAGGTTTAAAGATGTAATTTCTTTATCCATGGCTTCCTGCTGACCCGGATGGTGAGTTGCCTGAATATAGCAAACAGGTTCCTGTATACTAGTAATGAAATTGAGCATGACTTGATTGCTAGAAGATAAATAACTAAAATATAAAGACTCAGGAGTAACAGGACTTATGAAACAAGAAGAAGTCACATCAGTAAGATGGAGAGCATTGCAAATATAATCTTCTAAGTAATCAGGTTTCTTGTGATTTCTGGAAGATTTTCTGAGTATTGTTTGAACAACAGGTAATGGAGAAGAAGGGATAGGGGATATATCAGGAGAGGAATTGATATGTGAAGTAACATTGGAAGGAGATGGAGATTTAGACGGACTAGTAGATATGGGGACATCATCAAAATCCGAAGAACAATCAGAATTTGAATTTGATGTGGAAAATGAGATTCTAAGGGATAATTAGAAGAAACGATAGTAGTAGAAGGAAATAAAGTAGAACGTAAATCAGATTGTGAAGAGAAAGAAAAAGACTCTTCATGGAAAATAACATTCCTAGAAACTGAAATTTTCTTGGTTTGTAGATCCAACACTTTGTAGCCCATTTTTCCATATAGATATCCTATAAACATACAAGGTGAAGCTTTAGGATCAAATTTAGTTCTGTGTAAAGGAAGAGTAGAGACAAAACACAAGCAACCAAAACCCTTTAGATGAGAATAAGATGGTTTGACTTTAAACATAACCTCAAAAGGAGTTCTTGAATTCAAAAAAATAGAAGAAAATCTATTTATAAGATAAGTAGTTGTTAAGAAGCATTCCCCCCAATAACCAATAGGAAGGTGAGATTGATATAAAAGAGCTCTTGATGTTTCCAATAAATTCTTGTGTTTTCTCTCCACTACTCCATATTTTTGTGGAGTGTGGACACAAGTAGTTTGATGAATAATTCCCTTGGAAAGAAAAAAATTAGATTGAATTTTCCCACAACCTAATTCAAATGCATTGTCAGTTCTGATAATTTTAACTTTGGAATTGAATTGTTTTTCTACCATAGAAATAAAAGATTGAAGGATAGAGACGGCATTTGATTTAGTCCCAAGTAGTTGAATCTAAGTAGCTCTACTAAAATCATCAACAATTGTAAGAAAATCCCTATACCCATCATGTGTGGTAGATTTATAAGGACCCCAAGTATCCACATGAATTAAGTCAAAATCAGCCTTGGTACAAATAGAACTAGAAGGAAAAGATAATTTTGATTGTCTTGTCATAGGACAAATAACACAAGGAGAAGATAACTTTGAACAAGATTTAGAAAATTGAAAAACTTTCATCATATTACTCATTGGCATATGGCGTAATCTATAGTGCCATAGCTTCTCTTTTACATTGGAATCAAAGAAACTAGAACAAGATGTAAACACATTTATTAAAGAACTTGAAAACGATAGACTATGAAGACTGGAACTAGGTAGGCTCTTTGTAGAAGTTGTTGGTTGACTAGACTTGAAGTTATATAGACCTCCTTTTTCTTTACGAATTGAAGCACCAGAGGTGCAGCGACCCTTTCGGAGGGATACTACCACTTAAACCCCAAAAACTATTTTAATACTTGCGACATTTAAAAGAGATTAATGAAGGGCATATTGATTTTAATCTAGAGAGGAATTTCGTTAAAAAAAATAAATAGTTAAAGAAGTGAAGTCTGCCCATTTACACATTAATTTGATGCCAAACTAAAACTACGTAGAATTTTATCTTATGGCGAATGAACCCTTCCAGAATAATCCAAGCAAATAAATTACTAGGTTTTCCTGCATATTTCATCCTCACGCTTAAAATAATATAAAAGAATATCACCAAGCTACCTTTCTCAAGTGATGGGCAGCATAATTGAACATAATAAATAAATCAAGTAAACAATATATAAAAAATATCAAGTTCGATATTTAAAGATCCAAATGTCAAGAACGCTCATAGTACTGTCTTCCAAGAGATTCAATAACAAGGCTCACCTAATATATACATCATGTCGTCACACCAAGCCCAAACAGGTATCATGAAGGGCCGACACCCTGTATCAAGAAGGATCAAAGCCCAATAATCAAGAGAACCAAGAACCATAATAAAAATGGCTTTCTAGTTCGTACTTAAGATGGACAACTTCCATGCGTAAGACGGACTAAAAATCTAGAGTCAAGATGGCAAATGATCCAAATCAAGAGGCATGCCAATAGTGACAAAGTCACAGCCACAAGAAGGACAAAGTCCCAACAAGAGTGCCAGGTGATCAAACAATCTGTACAAGTGGGCGAGTTACACAAAGTGTCCTTAATGTCTTAAAGGATACCAACACGATAATGCAAAGTGAAAAGAGGTAACCAAGGTACCAAAATAAACTTTCAGATATACTAGCAGGTACAAAAGAGTGTAAGTACAAGTTTATACACAAACCTCAGTTCTTTAGCACAGAAACAGTCCAACACAACTTCAAGAGTTCAAACCGTAGACCAACCAGCGTATCAAGGTCTTCAACTTGTATACGAGTATATACAACCTTAAAAAAATTAATTTAATAACTTATTTACTTTCTAGTATCTCAATAATGATGACGTAACACAGGGTTATCATCACAAGTAAGCCTAACCTGTACAAATACGACTATGCTCCCAAAGCAGTAACTCTGGCCAACAAAGTACTTCATGTCGCAACTTAGATTTGAAATGGAAAACGAAAAAACTGGACTTTATATTCTTCATAAAAGATGTAGGTACAGATCTTAAGCTTGTAAATAAGCAAGAATCACCGTAAAATATATTTCGTACAAAAATATATAACCAAAACACTAATAATTGATCAAACATGACTTCTAATTCCGAAATTTGGACATAACTTGTCCTATGTTGCGTCCCATATTTCGAATAAATAACAGCTAAATTATAGTTTTACACAAACATAAGAGTTGTAGGTATAATAATATCTTTCCAAATCATATTTATTCACCAAAAAATGAATTCTAGAGAACGAGATATTCCATAAGTACTAAACACTACTTAGCTCAAAAACAGATTTCGACTACTCACCAAAGAGAAGGGTGTATCTCGAATTCCAGCCAAAAGGACTAAGATTTTCTTGAAATTTTGTGAGTAATATTGTTAAAGGAAGTTCTACAGGTTTCTTAGAGTTAAAGGACACAAATTCTTATAGAGGAGGTGTGAAATTATATGCTATAAAAGTGATATTTATCAGTTACTAGATACAACCAAAAGTCAAAGGTTGGCTGCCCAAAAGTATACATATATACCAATATGTATATACCTCACCTCCCTTTCAACTTATAGATAATTCCAACTAGAATATTACGCAAATACCCCAATACAATCCCCTAAATTACGAGTACAATTTATGTTAAGCAAGTTTGCAACTATCACAACATTTCAAGTTCCCAAAATGAGAGTAAAACATACTGTAGTAATTAAGAAATGGTGTATCGACAAGCGACTCTTGGTTAGTAACTAGAGGTGTTACAAGAGGCCTCGGCCCTGTACCATGAAACAAGTGTTAGGGGTAAAAAGCACATATTTTTTTAGTTGTTTACATAATTTGTGAATCGAGATCAGATTGAATCTGAAAGAAGGAATATAGAGAACATTTTGCAGAACTAGGTTGGATAAAAGAGAAACAGTTCCTGAATGAGTAACCTTTACTTTATGAGAATTAGGTAGAGTTACCATGATAGGTTTAGGTAAAAGATTGAAATTAGTGAAAAAACTTCTATCAAAAGTCATATGCTCAGATGCTCCACTATCTAATATCTAAGAACAAGTGTCAACTTTAAACCTGTAAACATAAGAATTAAAGAGCTTGGTCATACCTTCACAAGTGAGGTTTGCAGATGGATTAGTAGACCCATCATTCTTTTGATTCAGTTTCTGCAAAAGTTGCAGAAGTTGTACCACATTTTCTTGACTGAGAGAATTCACATCAGAATCATTTTCCACTCCTTTATGAGTACCTTCTCCTGTACTAAAAACATTGCTTGCATTAGTACCCTTTTGATACTTCTTAGATTTAGTGAACTTGAAATCTGAAGGAAAACCATGAATTTTATAGCACTGGTCAATAGTATGTCCTATCTTCTTACAATAGTTGCACACTAGAGAAGTTTTCTTTATGGAATTTCCTTGTTGAGTTTTGTAATCATTGAACCTCATTTCTCCTGAATTACTAACAAGAAAGGATGTTGATTATCCTAGATAAGCAGGAGTAGCATGAATTTCCCTTTGTTATTCATCCTGAATAACAAGAGAATAAGCTTGACCAATAGTAGGAAGAGGGGAAGATAACAAAATATTACTTCTAACCCCTATGAAAGTGTGATTTACACCCATAAGAAACTGAAGCAACCTTTCATCTTGATGAGCTTTTATACTCTTTTCTTTTGCTCCACATACACACTCACAAGTACAAGTGGAAAAGGTGTTTAGTGCATCTAACTCATCCCACAAACTCTTCATCTTTGTGAAATATGAAGAAATACTAGAATTTCCTTGAACTACAACATTTAAATATTTTTGAAGTTGAAACAATTTGGCACCATTAACCTTACCAAATCTATCTTCCAGGTCAGATCATAAGACTTTGGCGCTTTGGGAGTACAAGACAGACTCAACAATTTCTTTTGAGAGAGAATTGATTAACCAGGACAAGACCATGTCATTACATCTTGACCAGGCCTTTTGAAGATTTATATCAGTCGGAACAACTAGGGATCCATCAATGAATCCTAGCTTGTTCTTCGCTGAAAGGTCTATAATAACAGCCCTTCTCCAGCCACTATAACTCCTACCGTCAAAAACAGTGGAGACAAGGTTCAAACTGAGATAATCAGAAGGGTGAATGTAGAAAGCATGTGATGAATCCACTACATTAATTGCAGGAACTCTATCACTCGTTTATGTGATTTGAGTATTGGATGATTAAATTTAAACCATTTTTGAAAATAGAGAAAAAAATGAGAGCGAAAGAAAAAAAAATTAAAATTAACACTGCTCTGAACCATGAAAGAATAAATTTAGAACAGTATAGAAAATTTTCTTCTTGTATTTCTGAATGAATAAAACTATATAATTAGGTTGTATTTATACAAGTAAGATGACATCTAATGGTAAACCCTAAAGGAATAGAATATTCTCAAGATCAAATGGAAAAGGAAAAAATATCAAAAGAATATTTACATGACAAAATTAGAAAAGGAAAAAGAATATCTCCATATCTCCTATGTATGTGTAGAATATACAAAAATAAATCCAATACTTTTGTTGTTTCTTCTTCCATATCAAAGCTCTCAAGCCAGACACGTACTTTCTAGATGGGGTTTGTAATATCAGCTCTATACTTTCCCTTTGGCATCTTCCTCACACCCCTGTATTAAACCTCAAATGGGGTTACATCTCTCGTCACCATAGCTCAAACACTATTTTCTCTCTCTGCCATCTGACAATATTGAAGGAATATTTTGTATACAGAGAAGGCTTTGTCAGTGTAAAAAAAGAGAAATACTTGTTTATATAGTCTTTTATTAGGGGATACACTTTCTTTAGTAATGAATTTACATGAAATTTGAGTTGTTTTAGTAAAATACATTGTATATATAAATTGCTTGAACTGAAATAAAATGACTCTTCTAAGAAATAGTAGCATGATAAATCTCATTGAAAGTTCATTACTCGTTAGGCTACCTGTAAATACTTTTGGGTGATATTTCTTAATTTATTTGCCAAATAAAAAGTATGTTATAATAAATGCTTAATTGACTTAATTTCCAGAAAAAACAAACAAAAATTTCATTACGGGAACCAAACACACTCTTAATGAAGCAATATTTTTTATGTTTTATTCTGATAGGTGTGAACGATATATTCACATTTAATTTTTGTCTTTTAGTACATGACTATCACTATAAAATTACATGTTTTATTATTATTTTTCTATTTTTTCAATAGGTCAAGTCTCGCCCACGCTCAACAAATAACAAAAAATTAAAATCTGTTTCTTTTTGCTATTTGTCATTTTTGGGGGAACACCTATCAATTAACAAATATTGAATTTCATTTGCATGTTGTTTTTGATAAGTTAAAACTCAATAAAACTTGTTCTTTACAAATATTGAATCTCACTTACTTATTTACTCATTCTTTTTCAGAAAATCTAAAATATATTTATCCTTTGCAACTGAAAATTGCAACGTTGTTAATTAAACTTGCCTTAGCAAACCAATAATGAAGTGGCTTAAGACTAGCATTTTTTTTAAAAATAAATAAAATTGCAGTCTTCTTGAACTATCAAACAACATGTATACAATCAACGACTTAGCTTATCCATCTACATATAACAATTAAACAAAAAGCTAATTATATAATATTTAAGTACGATATAGTTAAGGGAACGACATAAATAGAAGGAAATGCTTATATCCCTTCAAGTGTCTGTCAAATCGATCCTATCCCAATATATAGGGAAAACAAATCTTTTAAGAGAGTTAAACAATGAAATCTTCAAATTACGATAAAACTTTTGATAGAAAATGTGATATCTCCAAAATATATATTCAATGGATAATGTTTTTACTTTTGTCAATCAACTAATTAAGACTATATATGAATTTCTAGAATAATATTACTAATTAAAATAGTGTGTTAATTAATATCATTGATTAACTTAGCGTGACCACCACCACCATGGCCATCACCGTCAGAGTATCTACCACCATCGTTGCCATCACCTTCACTCTAGTTCACACCCTAGAAAAGTGGGTGGACTAGCCACACTTAAAACAACTACTTCCTCCTCCACCATTTACGCCTCCATAAACGCCACATGAACCGTATACGGTGACCGTGGATACGGTGAAGAAGGAAGATAAGGTGGCAGAAGAGATGGTGGATGAAGTGGTTGTTTCAGGTGAATCTGGCCACTTTGATAGGGAGTATACCTAGAGTGAAGGCGACGATGGTAGTGGTTGTAGATTTTTTGGTAATGATGGCAGAGGCGGTTTTGGTGGTTGCTACACATGTGATGAGGACGGTCACTATGCCCGTGAATGTACCAGTGGTGGTCATTGACCAGGGCTTGTAGCCCTGATGAATTTATAAGTTATTGCTATTTAAAAAAATAAAGGAATTTTATTTGGTCAACTAATTATAATTAGATTTGGAAAAATAATTATTGATTTATTGACTATTATTATATTTAGTCAATAGTCTAATTAGTTGGCTAAAAGCTAAAGATTACATAAATTTTGACTAGGAAAATTCTCTTAAAGTCTACTAAGTTTACTTATCAAAATGAATATTTTCGTTAATCATAATTTCGCAACCAATTAACAGTACTCAAGTGTAAGTGAATCACTAAAAAGGGAAATTTATTAGTTTAGTTACAACTTATATAATCTTTAGTAACAATAAAAAAAAAATTAAAAAAATAAGTAAGGTGACATGTGGTGTAAATATGTAATTACCTTGTACCTTCGAGTACTCATTCCTCCGTTTTTCATTTTTTTGCTTGGATAATTGATATATGACAGAAATTAAATTTAAAGGCTAATATTTAATTTATCAAAGTAAATATTTCATCATAATTTATATAATAAATACCATTATACATTAGGAAAAATAATTTCTCTTCTTTCTTGTTTAACTTTCACACAGGGTGTTTATCTTTCATTTTAAGTTTAAGTTAATTTCTTATCGCATTTTTATTTGAAACTTTCTCTTTAATATCTATTAAATTTTAAATACGTAGGAACATTTGCCCTTTTTAAAACTAATAAACTATATTTATATAAAATTAGAAATGAGTTGGACTAATTTAAATTTGATACAGAGTATTTAATTACTGTAATTTTGTACATTTTTGTTTGTGGTGCTTTCTTTTGCATTTGTCAGTGTCGGTGTCAATTAAATATGCTCTTCTTTTAGTTATGGATGTAGGTCAAGGTGACTCAATCATGTTAAATTTGAAATATTAAGGAGGGTTTTCAATATATATATATTCCTACCTCCGTTTTACCTGAGCGATAAACAATTAAGAAACACAAACTAGACATGGCTCCCTCATCTTTTCCCTTGCCGATCGAACAATGCACCCAAATAAAAATTCATCCAAATGTGATTCTTATAAAAGACAGAAAAAATAATACAACAACGAAGACATAATTAAGTTTCTAAATTAATAAAACATTTCTTCTATAATCATGAGAAATGAGATTTTTTTATTTGTATTACTCATTTTTTTTCCTCTAAAAAAAATCTAAAAGGGAAATTAAATTATCTCTTCAAATAATTGTGATGCATGCAATACTTGGTAACAAATACATACAGTTTCATTTGCTCTTTGGAGGAGCAAGGGTGAGTTCAAGATTGAGCTCATGGTAGCAATGCTCATTGTTTTTATTAGAATTTTCTAGGTTATCCTTATTTGATGTCAGAATTTAAGTCTGGCTTGAGGGTCGCGATATATCCTCGCCGTATTATCATATGCTCTTGCTGCTTCTTCTTCCATATCAAAGCTCTCAAGCCAGACACATACCTTCTGGATGGGGTTTGTAATATAAGCTCTATACTTTCCCTTTGGCATCTTCGTCACACCCCTATATCGAACCTCAAATGGGGTTACATCTCTCGTCACCATAGCTCAAACACTGTTTTCTCTCTCTGCCATCTGAAAATATTGAAGGAATATTTTGTATACAGAGAAGGCTTTGTTAGTGTAAAAAAAGAGAAAGACTTGTTTATATAGTCTTTTCTTAGGGGATACATTTTCTTTAGTAATGAATTTACATGAAATTTGAGTTGTTTTAGTAAAATACATTGTATATATAAATTGCTTGAAGTGAAAGAAAATGACTCTTCTAAGAAATAGTAACATGATAAATCTCATTGCAAGTTCTTTACTCGTTAGGCTACCTATAAATACTTTTGGGTGATATTTCTTAATTTATTTGCCAAATAAAAAGTATGTTATAATAAATGCTTAATTGACTTAATTTCCAGAACAAACAAACAAAAATTTCATTACGGGAACCAAACATACACTTAATGAAGAAATATTTTTTATGTTTTATTCTGATAGGTGTGAACGATATATTCACATTTAATTTTTGTCTTTTAGTACATGTCTGTCACTATAAAATTACATGTTTTATTTTTTTTTTCTATTTTCCCAACAGGTCAAGTCTCACCCACGCTCAACCATAACGGAAAATTAAAATCTGTTTCTTTTTGCTATTTGTCATTTTTGGGGGAGCACCTATCAATTAATAAATATTGAATTTCATTTACATGTTGTTTTTGATAGGTTAAAACTCAATAAAGTTTGTTCTTTACAAATATTGAATCTCATTATTTCTTTATTGATTCTTTTTAAGAAAATCTAAAATATATTTATCCTTTGCAGATGAAAACCACAACGTTGTTAATTAAACTAGCATTAGCAAACCAATAATGAAGTGACTTAAAACTATCATTTGTTTTTTTTTTTAAATTGCATGCTTCTTGCACTATCAAACAACATGTATACAATCAACGACTTAGCTTATCCATCTACATATAACAATTAAACAAAAGCTAATTACATAATATTTAACTACGATATAGTTAAGGCAATGACATATACAGAAGGAAAATGCTTATATCCCTTCAAGTGTTTGTCAAATCGATCCTATCCCAATATATAGGGAAAACAAATCTTTTAAGAGATTTAAACAATGAAATTTTCAAATTACGATTAAACTTTTGATAGAAAATGTGATATCTCCAAAATGTATAATCAATGGCTAATGGTTTTACTTTTGTCAATCAACTAATTAAGACTATATATGAATTTCTAGAATAATATTATTAATTAAAATAGTGTGTTAATTAATATCATTAATTAACATAGCGTGGCCACCACCACCGTCACAGTATCTACCACCATCGTTGTCATCGCCTTCATGATTCTAGTTCACACCCTAGTAAAGTGGGTAGACTCACCACACGTAAAACAACTACTTCCTCCTCCACCTCTTCCGCCGCCATAAACGCCGCCTCAATCGTATACGGTAACCGTGGATACGGTGGAGAAGGAAGATATGGTGGCAGAAGAGTTGGTGGCTGAAGTGGTTGTTTCAGTTTAATCTGGCAACTTTGCTAGGGAGTATACCTAGAGTGAAGGCGACAGTGTTGGAGGTGGTACTTCGGTAATGGTGGTAGAGGCGGCTGTGGTGGTTGCTACAGATGTGAAGAGGACGTTCACTATGCATGTGAATGTACCAGTGGTGGTCATTGACCGGGGCTTGTAGCCCTGATAACTTTATAAGTTGTTGCTATTTAAAAAAATGAAGGAATTTTATTGTATATAGAGATAACTTAGTAGGTGAAAAAAAGAAGAAAAGGAAAGGTGATTTATATAGTCGTTTTTCAAAGGGATACATTTAATTTGGTCAACTAATTATAATTACATTTGGAAAAATAATTATTGATTTATTGACTAATAATATATTTAGTCAATACTCTAACTTGTTGGCTAAAAGCTAAAGATTACATAAATTTTGACTAGGAAAATTCTTTTAGAGTTCACTAAGTTTACTTATCAAAAAGAATATTTTTGTTAATCATAAGTTCGTTACCAAGAACATTACTCAAGTGTAAGTGAATATGTCACGACCCAGACCATCATGATTGGCTCCCACACTAACTCCCCGGTGGGAGAACCATTACTTCAATCCAAACCAAGCAACTAATCTAAAAACTAAAGCATTTAAGTATACGAAAGCAGGAAAAATACTAAGGAAAGAAATAGAGTTCCCATAAACTATAACAAAAATCTAACATTAATAAACTAACATTGCGTAAGTAATACCTAGAACCTGAAAGTCAATGCACCAAAACATCTAAAGTTCAACAAGTCTAAACAAGAAGGGATACAACCCCAAACTAATGAACTAATCAACTAACTAGAAAAGTCTAAGTCCGAAATGTGGACATAGACGAAAGGAGAACTCGTGGCAGCCTGAAATAATTGGCTCACCCTTGAATTCGAACAACGATCACTTATCTTCTAAGCGAGGTCAATCAATAGCCGCTTGAAGATGCCCTGTACTCAACAAAGAAAGAGCAAGTGCAACATCAGTACACTACCACTGTTTACTGGTAGGATCACACGGCTATCCCACTAAGTGCAACATACATAAGTCAATACCATAATATAATCACATGCATACACCGAACATATACAATATTATCAACGTTAAGAACAACAACGCATTTCATATTTCTCAAGCTACACAATTATGTCTAATCATTGGTCCTCTCATGGAACCCAAACTCAAACAATTAGTATACCGGAACGTGGTACCCGATCCAATATTTATGCCGGAATGTGGTAACCGATCCCATAGTTATTCCAGAACGTGGCAACCGATCCATTCAATAAGCCACAATCACAATCACAAGTATATTCTCCAGATCATACATTTAAGTCATGATTTCATGGCAATCATCATTCATCTATCTCATTTACAACATGTGTTATCAATAATGCAACATTCATATACATACATGTATCATAATGAAGCAACAACAAACATGCATCATAGAATCATAGAATCACAACCATCACCTACCTCGAAACAAGCTTGAAAATCTAAGAAACTTGATCCTTCCCTTTCCGAATTCGTTCCACTTGTTCTTGGTCTACAAACAATCATAATAACATAGGAATCAATAAACAATCACTAATTAACCGAATTACTAACAATTCTATGAATCCTAGATCAAACCCATGATCCCAAGTATCCAAAATAGGGTTGTTTCCACCCGAGGATATAGATCAAAACCCTCTCACATAGATAATTACCCATTTTATTACATTCTACGGATCGAAAAATGGATTCAGGGAGTGAAAAGCTTACATTTAGCCTCAAGAATGGTGGAAAATTGTCAAGAATCGCCTGGCGTTCATTCCTTAGCTATAACAATTGAAAAGTTCAGAATAAGGTCATTTAGGGGTTTATTTACGACCTTAAGTCGCGTCTGGGCTGCCAAAACAGTCCTCACCCCGCTACAACGGTCCTCACCCCACTACAACGGCCCCCGCCAGAGCGATAAAAACCAGAGCCAAAGAGGCTTGCACAAAACAGTGAGCTATTTTAATAATTCCAAGACCCCTATTTCACAACACACCTCTAACCAACGACGCTCAGAAAATACCTTCACGCTAAGATCAATTTTGGGAGTTCTACTAGCCCGAATTCAATTCCGTAAAGTCGTATGGATTCCTTAACGAGTTATCTATCCACTCATGTAATGAAAATCATAAATAAATCTCCTAATTGATACCAAATTTCCCTACACCTTAATGACTCAGATTTCATCCAAATCTGGACTAGGTTGGGAAAATCCAAATACTATGAAAAAGTTTTTCGTCCCCAAATTTTCCCCGTTAGATTTTCTATAACGACGAGAACAAGTTGTTACAATAGATACCAATTTACCTATCACTCATCCCCGAGTGACAAACTTAGGAAAAATAGGCTAAGGAAGGAATGAAGAAGTACCTAAATCGATGAACAATTGGGGCTACTTATCTCGCATGTCCCTCTTGGTTTCCCAGGTAGCTTCCTCAACTGGTCGATGTTTCCATTTAACTTTAACGGACTTAATCTCTTTGGTCCTCAGCTTACGCACATCACTATCAAGGACTGCAATCGGTTCCTCCTCATATTGGAGGTCCTTGTCTAACACAATTGAGTCCCATTTAATTATATAATCTCCGTCACCATGATATCTCTTCAACATGGACACATGAAATACCGGATGAACTCCTAATAAATAAGGAGGTAAAGCCAATCTATAATACCGGTCCCACCCATTCAAGAATCTCAAATGGACCAATGTATCTAGGACTTAGCTTACCTTTCTTACAAAATCTCATCACCCCTTTCATGGGTGATACCTTAAGAAGAACATTCTCACCAGTTTGGAAAGTCATATCTGTCACCTTATGGTCGGCATACTTTTTCTGTCTACTCTGAGCTGCTAAAAGTTTAGCTTGAATACTCCTCACTTTATCTTGAGCATCTTTCACTAAATCAACCGCCAAAAGTTTCACTTGTCCCACCTCAAACCATCCTATGGGTGATCTACATCCCCTCCCATATAATTCCTCAAACGGTGTCATATCTATGCTGGAGTGATAACTATTATTATAAGAGAATTCATACAAAGGTAAGAACTTATCCCAATGCCCTCCAAAATCAATCACACATTCCCTCAACATGTCCTCTAACACTTGTATAGTCCTCTCCGATTGTCCGTCCGTCTGTGGATGAAAAGTTGTACTAAAAGTGATTTGTGTGCCCAATTCATCATGTAATTTCCTCCAAAATTTTGAAGTAAATTGCGTACCACGATCTGAGATGATAGAATGGGGACACCCCATGCAACCTCACTATCTCTTTCACATAAACTTTAGTCAATTGTTCAGCATTATAATCTATTCTTACCGGAATAAAATGGGCTGACTTAGTCAATCTATCAACCACTACCCAAATAGAATCAAACTTCCCTAAAGTTTTGGGAAGACCAGCCACAAAATCCATGGCTATTCTTTCCCACTTCCATTCCGAAATTGGCATTCTTTGAAGTAAATCTGCAGTCCTTTGATCTTCATACTTCACTTGTTTACAATTTTGAAACTTAGCCACGAACTCCGCTATGTCTTTCTTCATGCCCGGACATCAATATATTCGCTTCAGATCTCTGTACATCTTGTTCACACCCGGATGAATAGAATATCGCGAACAATGAGATTTTACCAACAATTTCTGAATCAAGTTATCTACTCGAGGAACACAAATCCTTCCTTTAAAATTGAGTACACCATCCGCATCAAGAGTGGTCTCTTGTGCCTTACCAATCATAGTCTTCTTCTTAAGTTCATTCAAATTTTCATCCTCAAATTGTTTGGCCTTGATCTCCTCAATGAATGTGGCCCTTACTTCAATACTAGCTAACACCTCAACTCTGTTTAAGATCCCCAACTGCATGAACTTAGACTCTAAGGTCTGAATTTCCTTATCCAAAGGTCGCTTAGTTACACCCAAGCAAGCTAAACTACCCATACTCACCACTTTTCGACTCAAAGCGTTTGCTACTACATTAGCCTTGCCAGGATGGTATTGAATGGTGATATCATAATCCTTGAGTAACTCCATCCACCTTCGTTGTTTTCAAATTCAGATCCTTTTCAGTGAACACATGTTGCAAACTACGATGATCAGTAAACACTTCACATTTAACACTACAGAGGTAATGTCACCAGATATTAAGCGCAAACACCACCGCTGCCAACTCTAAATCATATGTTGAGTAATTCCTCTCATGCAACTTCAATTGTCGCGATGCATAAGCTATAACATTCTTATCTTGCATCAATATAGCACCCAAACCAGAGTGTGAAGCATCAAAATAAATAATTAAATCCTTACCCTCTACCGGTAATGCTAGAATAGGCGCAGTAGTCAATAGAGTCTTGAGCTTTTGAAAGCTCTCATCACATTTTTCAATCCATTCAAAAGGAACCTCCTTTTTGGTCAAATTTGTCAAGTGAGTAGATATGGAAGAAAAATTCTTCACAAATCGATGATAGTAGCTAGCGAGCCCCACAAAACTCCTAACTTCCGTCACAGAGCTAGGCCTAACCAATTCTTAACCGCCTCAATCTTTTGAGGATCTACCATTATGCCTTCTTTTGAAACTACATGCCCCAAAAATACAACAGAAGTCAACCAAAAATCACATTTAGAAAATTTAGCATACAACCTTTGTTTCCCAAGAACACCCAAAACAATACAAAGATGGTCGGCATGCTATTCCTCACTTTTCGAATAGACCAAAATATCATCAACAAATACTATAATAAACAAATCTAGGAATGGTTTGAACATCCCATTCATCAAACTCATGAAAGTTGCAGGAGCATTGGTCAAACCAAAAGACATAACCAAAAACTCATAGTGCCTATAGCGAGTTCTAAACGGCGTCTTGGGCACATCCTTAGGCCTAATTACAACTAATGGTAGCCAGACCTTAGATCAATCTTAGAGAAAATTGGTGCACCTTGCAATTGGTCAAAAAGATCATCTATTCGAGGCAAAGGATACTTCTTTTGAATAGTAACTCTATTTAATTGCCGGTAATCTATACACATTCTCATACTACCATCATTTTTCTTAACACACAAAATTGGAGCACCCCATGAGGAAGCACTAGGGCGAATAAATCCCTTATCAAGAAGCTCTTGAATTTGAGCCTTAAGCTCTCTTAATTCTGTTGGGGCCGTGCGATATGGAGGAATAGAAATGGGACGAGTACCAGATTCAAAATCAATGCAAAAGTCTATATCTCTATCCGTAGGCATACCAGGCAAATCATTAGGGAACACTTCTATAAATTCCGACACCACATGAATAGACTCAATAGATGGAGACTCAACGTCAACATCCTGAATATGAGCCAAATAAGCCAAACAACCCTGCCCTACCAGTTTCCTATCCGGAATGGAGGATATAATCTTAGCTTGCTTAGGCTTGTACATCCCTTTCCACTCTAATTTTTTCCTTCCCAGAATTTCTAAAGTTATAGACTTAGTATTACAATTAAGCACATCATATTAGGGGGACAACCAAGTCATCCTAAGATTATGTCAAAGTCAGTCATATCCAAAATCAGCAAATCAACCCAAGTCTGAAAACCCGTAAAGTAAAATAGGATAAGCACGATAGACATGGATGACTATGACAGACTCTCCAACTGGGGTAGAAACATGGATGGGTACATGTGATCACCACGTCAGATGCCTCTGCCTCATTTTTTAGGCAAAACTCACGGATACATATGAATAAGTAGAACTCGGATCAAATAACACATTAGCCATAAGGTCACAAATAAGAATAGTACATGTGATCACCGCGTCAGATGCCTCTGCCTCATTTTTGCCTGAAAAAGCATAACACTGAGCCCTATCATCTTGACGAGCCACTTCCCTACCTGGTTGCACGTTACCCCTGCCTACATTACTATTTCCTCTTCCTCCATGGCCTTATTGATTACCTCCTCACCCACGTTGTGGACGTCCTCTACCATTATTACCATTCCCTACGGGTACCACTGCTCTAGATGGCTACTGCGCGGAATCCAACATGCATGGATGGGGACAATCTCTCCTTATATGTCAGGTTCTCCACAATTGTAGTAAGTACGATCAAAAGATGGTCTTTCACCTATTGAAGACATGACTCCCTGGAAATCCTGAATCAAATTATAAGATGGAGTTCCCGAGTAATTACTTGTATAGGCGGGCATGGCGGACTGAATTGGCTTGGCTGCAAGCGTTGGCCTTCCGGACCCCTTGGAGTAAGAACCTTCAAAGTTACCCGAGTTCTTGGCCCTTTTTGCCCATGCCTTAGCTTGACCGTCACGCCTCACCCCCTCCTTTTTCTTAACATAGTCTGTCACTTCATTAAAGCTTCTCCCTGGAGAAGTCATATGAACAGATAATACTTGCAATTCAGAATTTAATTGATAACCAAATTGATCTTCTCCTCCTCAGTAGTCACCAGCTGCATAGCATATCTAGATAAAGCATGGGACTTGGCCTCATAAGCAGCCACATACATACCACCTTGTTCCAAAGTCATAAACTCATCTTTCTTACGATCCCTCAAAGTTCATGAAATTGGGTCCAAGTGAATGGAGGTAAAACTGAAGATCTGCATTCCATGTAAGCTCTCCACCACTGCTTGTCCTCACCTTGAAGTTGGAAAGTCACGAACTCGACCCCATGCTGGTGAACAATGCCCAACTTATGAAGCCTCTCATAGAAATCCAGAACTCATACATATCCTCACTCTCAGAACCAAGAAATAGCGGAGGCTTTAGCTTCAAAACTTAGTCAACATTTCATGCTCATTACTAGTCATAACAGATTCCAACAAAGGATGGAAGAAAGCATCAGTACCTACTTTTTTAACCCACCTTGGGAGTAGTGATATCAATAGGGGGATTAGCGGGAGTTTTAGTTGCTTGAACAGATGGAATCACTCCAGGACCAGTCAATCTTTTCAAAAATGACATGATCTGTTGAGCTAACACTGGATCGATGGGAGGAATACCTATAGTCTCAGCTTGTACCTCTTCCTCTTGTCCAACCTCTTCAACATTTTCAGCCTTAACCTTTTCTTCTATTTCTTCATGATGCACAAGAGGGGCCTCATTTTGGGGAACAATTTCGATCGATACCCCATCTTTAGCACGCTCTACCCTTCCTCAGCCTCTACCCCTAGCTCTTCCTCTATCCCTGCCTAGACCGTGACCTCTCGCTGCAGATTGACGGGAGCTACGGGCCTGATGCCGTTATTAACCATCTGTGAACAGAAGAGTGAATGAGGTTAGATACCAATTTGAATCGACAGATACCAATTGGAATCAAGTTAAAGCACAAAGGAGACGAGAAAATAGAGATGTTTCCTAAAGTCCTATAGCCTCTCGAAGAAAAGTACAGGCGTCCCCGTACCGTTCCGTGAGACTCTACTAGACTCGTTTTGGTACATCGAGATCAATGAACCTAGGCTCTAATACCAACTTTGTCATGACCCAGACCATCGTGATTGGCACCTACACTAACTCTCTAGTGGGAGAACCATTACTACAATCCAAACCAAGCAACTAATCTAAAAACTGAGGGATTTAAGTATACGAAAGCAGGAAAAATATTAAGGAAAGAAATAGAGTTCTCATAAACTCTAACAAAAATCTAACAATAATAAACTAACATTGTGGAAGTAATGCCTAAAACCTGAAAGTCAATGTACCAAAACATCTAACGTTCAACAAGTCTAAACAAGAAGGGATATAACCCCAAACTAATGAACTCATCAACTAACTAGAAAAGTCTAAGTCCGAAATGTGGACATACACGAAAGGAGAACTCATGGTAGCGCGGAAGAATTGACTCACCCTTGACTTCGAACGACAGTCACTGATCTTCTAAGCGAGGTTTGTCAATAGCCGCTTGAAGATGCCCTGTACTCAACAAAGAAAGAGTAAGTGCAGTATCACTACACAACCACAGTGTACTGGTAGGATCACGCGGCTATCCCACTAAGTACAACATACATAAATCAATACCACAATATAATCACATGCATAGACCGAACATATACAATATTATCAACATTAAGAACAATAACATATTCCACATTCCTAAAGATACACAATTATGACAAGTCATTAGTCTTCTTATGGAGCTCAAACCCAAAGAGTTAGCATACCAGAACGTGGTACCCGATCCTATAATTATGTCGTAATATGGCAACCGATCCCATAGTTATGCCAGAACGTGGCAACCGAACCAAGTTAGTTATCCTGAAAGGTGGCAACTGATCCATTCAACACACCACAATCACAATCACAAGTATCTTCTCAAGTTCATACCAATAAGTCATGATTTATGGCATTCATCATTCATCTATCCTTATATACAGCAAGTGTGATCAACAATGCAACATTTGTATACCTACACGTATCACAATAAAGCAAGAACAACATACATCACTAAATCATGAAATCATCACCCTCACAATGGATTATTCATCAACACGTCTCTTGCAAACCCTAATTCGACCATACTCAGCCCTAATTCATCGTCTAAGGCTTCTTCCTAGGGTTTAAATAATAAATCATTCAATGCACGAAGGCCTACGCATAAATCCTATCATCGATTCACATATACTATGCAGTGGGCACAAATTGAAACTACTCAATTCATAAAACCTAGCCTACCTGGATGCCAAGCAGTTGCATGGAGTTTTTGACTTCGATTCTGGTTTTCTGGGTTTCGTGACGGTGAATTTGGCCAAGAATCCGCAATATATCACCATCCTCACGCTAGAAATCTTTTTCCCCTTCCTTTCCAAGCTTAGAGCAGCTTTTCTGAGATTTTTAGGTTGTTTTACAACTTATTTAGGTAATTTAGAAAGATGAAAAAAATAGGATTTCTCATAATTTACGTTTTTTCATGCCTATCCCACTTTGGCGCCAACTTACCCCACCCTGGCGTCGCTGCCCTAGCGGCATCTAGCCCACTGTGGCATGACAATGACCCAGATTTTCCCAGAATTTGATTTCTCCTAAATAATGATGGTTCAAGTCGTTACAATAGATACTAATTTACCCCTCGTTTTTCCCCAAACGACTAATGCACAGATCATTACGCACCTTACCTTGCAACATTTTTAACTAACTATTCGGTCCATTACAAATTTATGGTATGGGATGGTTTTTGTTTCTCAAGCCTAATTTACGATAGGTCCTACACCTTAAGAGACCGGTTAGGGATATGATGCAATGCTCAAGAAAGAAGTTTTTGCGTTCCAAATTACACAGCCTGACCCCGCCAGGCCGGCAGCCCTCCCACTGAGGCGGGGCTGCCGTAGTGAGATATCTCCCGCCTGGCGGGAGATCGAAAATAGAAAAGGGGGAAATGGGGAAATATTTTCCTCATTCTCCCTTTTCCAAACTCAAAACCACCCCAAAAACTCTCTCGACTTGCTCATTTTGGACAACCAATCAAAGGTAATTTTTCACATTCCTTACACTCCTTACTTCATTGATTACTTAACTACTCTTGCATGACTTTAAAATGATTGATTAGAAATGGTTTTTGGGGGTCATTTTCGAAAATGAACATAGGTTTCTTGATTTCTTAGAACAACGTAGCATGGTTACTTCCCTTACGTCCCCAACGTTCCCATAATGTCCTAGGCATAAGGATTTCATAAAAATATGGTTAAATTGATGCAAAAATGGGTGGGGGAAGTTGAAGGGTCTCTTGGTGTATAACTCGGATTAAGGCCTTATTTAGGAGTTAGTTTGCCAAAATAATTGCTTATTTAGGTTCTAGGATAGATTATATACTCTAATCTGCTGAAATTCTGTCGAAAATTCAGGTGTTGGGATGAAAAGGTGCCATTGTCGCACCTGGTGTTCGTCCCAGATGAAGGCCACTCTGGCGGCTTTCATCCCGCTATGGCAACCTTCATAATCCCACCAAGGCGGGATTATGGCCGCTGTGGCGAGATACACCAGGCAGTGGCATGTACCCTTAACACCAAAATTTATCTTTGCATAATTTTTAGTCTTACCCTGACTATCTTATTGCGTTCTAACTTATATTCAACTGAATGCATGCTCTATAAATGGTAGGTCAAAATGACGAACCATTACCCATCATCCGGTTTCCCGACGTCTCTAACCGGGAGAGGCACCATGACCACCGTAACATGAGGTTCTGTTGTGAGAGGGGTTTTGTGCTGCACAGGTTAGAGGAGAAGGAGACTACCTTCTATACTCCACAGGTAGAGTGTGGGTGGGTCCCACTAACTAAGGTTCCCCAAGATGTACGTAAGGGAGTTCTACGCCATCCTGCCTACTGTGGGATGAGAAGATTCTCACCCCGTCATTCGTATCAGGGCATTTGACATTCCTCTGAATGCCACTGCCATTAATGAGACTTTAGAGTTGACAGAGGTCTCGAACGCAGAGTACGAGGCCAAGCTGAGGGAGATGGATCTGGAGTGGCTGAAAGACACTCTGGTTGAGCCTACGCGCCGGGATGAGGTATATTGGGCTACTGCGGAGGGTATTACTAGCATGGATTGGTCACCCGATGCTAAGAGGTGGCTACACTTCGTGACCAGGAGGATCCACCCGTCGAGCAACCGCACCGACGTGATCTTTCCTCGAGCTTTAGTGGTGCGGTGCGCCATATAGGGTATAAAGCTGAATGTGGGGGCACAAATTATCTCCGAGTGGAAGATGTTCTACCGAGGTAATAAGAAGGCATTCTTTCTCCCTGGTCTTATCACTTCCTTGTGCAAGCGGACGGGAGTGCCATTATTTGATATTGACGATGTACTTCATATGGATCCCCCCTTTCACCCTCTTTTGGTTAGAACAGGTTCTACTTCTAGGAGCAAGAGGAGGAAGGCTGGCAGGGCTCGCCGCAACAAGGTGGCTACGATTTTGGATGACGAGGCACTGGTCAAGGAGGATCTGGCTGCCATTCGGGAGAGATTGGGGAGTGCCTATGCTGTCTTCACTCCGACCCGTCCAGCACTGCCTTGGAGGTTGAGATGCTCCGTCGCCAGTTGCTTCAGGAGAGGAGGAAAGGTCTGGAGAGGGATCGTCTGCTGGTCCAGATATGGAAGACCATGAGTACCATATTAACCTATGTTGCCCCCAGTCAAGATCTCCCTCGGGTCGAGAAAGGGGACTTCCAGCACTTTACCTTTATGGACGAGGCAGCTACTGACCTGGTACCTCTGGAGGATCTCGACTCAGATGTGGACAATACCCAGTCTGAGGGTTCTTGATTCGGATTGTTATCTACTCCTTTTTGCATTGTACATTTAAAACAACTTATTTTTATCTTTTGTTTTTGTAAGCACACATATGCTTGATTTCTTGCTTTTCCATAGTAAATGGTGAATTTCTAAGTGTTATATCTATTCCCCAAATTGATGAACACCGAAAAGATTGCAGGGATTTGTTCGGATCCCATTTGGCGTTGGCATTTGAAGTTAGGGAAAATAGAGGAGGCTGGGTTGAGGTTCTGCCTTGCCCTGTCCCGCTCTGGCAGGACAATCCCACTCTGGCGGTCTCACTATGGCGGGAATAATCCCGCCCCAGCGGCTCAGACAGGACCAGAACCCAGGCCAACAATTTCTGGGTTCTTTTCATTTTTCTATAATTTTCCCAAGGTTTCCAGCTTAACCAACAATCTAGGGTAAGTCTCCAAACTAGGAATATCATTAGCTAATCCGAGTCAATCTTAACTATACGACATCTAACTAGTTCTTATTAATCCAACATTACACCCGCACATCCCTAGGATACACCCAGACATTCGCTCCATTATTTGTTGGTTGCGATGCACGTACAGATTTTCGTCTTATGAATCACTCCATAATTTATCTAAACCCTCGCACCAACTTAGTTATGACTTCTTCCCTCGACGGTTTTTACGATACTCGAGTAGTTGCACTTAAATAATTTCCACAACTCAGCCAACACTTCACACATATCAAGGTTTAAACACACACATTAATTGTACACATAACCACATCGTTACAGTCAAGCAATTACCACCTTCACATTCACAGTTAATTCTGGAAACAAGAAGCACACATTCACATATTTCAAGTTATAACTCACAGACAAGACAAATTATTAATTAGTTAGTTCATTCCATAGATGACCATTACTGATCATCTATGCCTTACACAGCCCCTAAGGCCAGATACCAATTGGAACCTTTTCAGTTTCCGATTTGCTTTGCTTGTGGCCCTTCGATCGTGACAATGATGTCCGTTTTACTTTTTTGAGATACCAATTTGACTCAACTCATACCACACGCGACACTTCGCACGAAAAGAGAGAATGAATGGAACAAATTCCTAGAATGCTTCCTAGCATCTTGAGGATTAGATGTGGACGTCAATACACCAATCCGCAAGAGTGTAGTCCACATTTTGCTCTTGTACTGGGAAACTGGTAACATAGGATCTGAAACCAATTTTTCACGACCCAACCCACCGGGCCGTGTGGGCACCCACTCTAACACCTAAGTAGGAGAACTCTTATATTCCAATAGTCAAACATGTGGAAAATTTAAAGAAAACAGAGATAAATATAATAATATGATTATTTTAAAAAAAATCCTTAGACACACTCTTAGTTAAAACTTGTAAAGTAATTTAACAACTCCCAAGGATATAGTCTAAATAGGTACACGAGCTACTAAGAGTACAACTGGACGAGATAAAATAAAAGACACAGCTCCCACCATGCGGAAGGAAGAATAGAAGTTGTTGGAGAATTACTTCGTCTTCACCTAATGAAACATCACCAACCTGTATCCAGACTATGTCAAAAGACATAGCAAGAGTAGTATCAGTACAAACACACGTAATGGTAGGCATCTCGGTTAACATGATACCCACCGCATAATATAAGGAAACAACTAGTACAATAATGCAATAAACCCCTCGTTTCTCCACCTCTTCCCTCTCTTAACATACCTCCAAGTTACACCAGTACTCTGATTACTAAACACCTTCTCGATCCCTCTACTTACTAGGTTCTTGATCATAGCCTAACCGTTCTAACACATTAACGCTTCCCCAATTTCCCTTACCAACATTCCAACTAACCACTCACATTGTGCCTTTTCTTCCTCGTCACCTTACTCAATCTTGGTCACATAGTACACTACATCAACTTCCTTACCACTAAAACCCAATCTCGTTTCCCAAGGTGAAATCCTCCTAAGCATATTTCAAAACATACGCTACCTCTATTTCTCTCCATTACTACACACGAACAACCATTGCTATCCATTACTTACCACTTGAACACTCTACCTTTCCACTATACCCAACATGATCGCTCATCACGAGAAACCATCAATATAAGTTATCATAACCTATGCCTCTAAGGGCAACATATATATGAGCCAATACATAAATATAATCACATGCATATACGAAACATATACAATATCATCAATATTTATGAACAACGAACAACTTCACATTCCTCAAGATACACAATTATGAAAAGTCATTAGTCCTCTCATGGAACCCAAACCCGAATAGTTAGCATACCAGAACGTGGTACCCGATCCCATAATTATGCCAGAACGTGGCAACTGATCCTATAGTTATGCCGGAACGTGGCAACCAATCCAAGTTAGTTATGTTGGAACGTGGCAACTGATCAATTCAGCACACCACAATCACAATTACAAGTATCTTCTCAAGTTCATACCAACAAGTCATGATTCATGGCATTCATCATTCATCTATCCTTATTTACAACAAGTGTGATCAACAATGCAACATTTGTATACCTACACGTATCACAATGAAGAAAGAATAACATACATCACTAAATCATGAGATCACCACCCTCACAATGGATTATTCATCAACACGCCTCATGCAAATCCTAATTCGATCATACTCAGCCCTAATTCATCGTCTAAGGCTTCTTCATAGGGCTTAAATCATAAATCATTTGGTGCACGAAGGCCTACGCATAAATGCTACCATCGATTCACATATATAACGCAGTGAGCACAGATTTAAACTACTCAATTCATAAAACCTAGCCTACCTGGGCTCCAAGCAGTTGCACGGAGTTTTTGACTTCGATTATGGTTTTTCGGGCTTCGTGACGGTGAATTTGGCCAAGAATTCGCAAGATATCACCATCCCTATGCTAGAAATCTTCTTCTCCTTCCTTTCCAAGCTTAGAGCAGCTTTTCTGAGGTTCTAGGGTGTTTTACGACTTATTTAGGTGTTTTAGGAAGATGAAAAAAATAGGATTTCTTGTAATTTACGTTCTGCCTCACCACAATTACAAGTATCTTCTCAAGTTCATACCAACAAGTAATGATTCATGGCATTCATCATTCATCTATCCTTATTTACAACAAGTGTGATCAACAATGCAACATTCGTATACCTACACATATCACAGTGAAGAAAGAACAACATACATCACTAAATCAAGAGATCACCACCCTCACAATGGATTATTCATCAACACGCCTCATGCAAACTCTAATTCGATCATACTCAGCCTAATTCATCGTCTAAGGCTTCTTCCTAAGGCTTAAATCATAAATCATTTGGTGCACGAAGGCCTACGCATAAATCCT